>JAAAWM010010304.1:0-38216 GCA_036873465.1 Thinopyrum obtusiflorum | reverse complement strand
CGGGTCCGCAATAAGGCTCTTCAGCTTGCATCTTCGACACGGACATCTTATCTTCGTCTCGTTCTTTTGAAGCATCTCGGCCTTCGCGGAGCTCAAAAACCTATTCACGATGCCTTCGGTCATCGTGCGGACCATGGTCGCCTGCGGGGTAGAGCAAAACGATATTTTAGAATCAAGAAAAAATTTGGCATGACTTTCCCTAAAAATAGGACCAAAAAGAATGCATAGTGCCAAAATTCTCGCCGAAACGGAAATGAATCAACATTCCGGCAAAATATTGGCAACTATCGCATTTCAAATACCGGTACCTGCAAACACAAACATATATGCAACACCACAAACATATGCAACACCACGAACATACATAGATCTAGCTAGGCCATAAAAAGTGCATGTGCACGTTGTTGGAGGGAGAACAACATAAAGATAGCTTCCCCCCCTTACTTACCTATCAAAAAAAGGTAATTTAACCACTTAATTTGGATGAATCTATGGTGGAAATGAGGTGACAAGGAGGAGGCAGCCGAGACAAGCTTGGAGGAGGAGGTGAAGAGAATGAAGTGGGGAAAGTGAGTGGATAGGTGTGGATGTCCAAAATATCTTGTTGGTCCCAGGTTACTAATGGCGCACCACCTGTAAATGCGCCATTAGTAACCCTGGTTACTAATGGCGCACCTGCTGGTGGTGCGCCATTAGTAGTTTTGCAAAAAACAAAAATAAAAAAATATATATACTAATGGCGCACCGTGGCATAGTGCGCCATTACTAGTTTAAACTAGTAATGGCGCACTATGCCTCGGTGCGCCATTAGTAGTTTTGCAAAAAAAAAGAATAAAAAAAAACTATAGTAGTGGCGCACTGTGTGTCTGCTGCGCCATTACTAGTTATCACTACTAATGGCGCACGGTGCCTGGATGCGCCATTAGTATGTTTGGAAAAAAACAAAAACAAAAAAATTGTTACTAGTGGCGCACCATGTTCCTGGTGCGCCATTAGTGTGGAAGACACTAATGGCGCACCTGCACATGGTGCGCCACTGCTATATAGTAGTGGCGCACCACATGTCAGGTGCGCCATTAGTATCCATTTCATCTATAGCCCTTTTCTTAGTAGTGCTCCTCTCAAGCACCAGCCCCCCCGGAGCCGCCCCCTTCTCCGCCACTCGAGCACCATCGCCGGCAGCCGCCCCCTTCTCCGCCACTCGAGCACCATCGCCGGCAGCCGCCCCCTCCCAACCTCTCCTTCGCACGGATCTGCCGATGGAAGCCGCTCCCCACTTTCCGTTCGAGGATCTGCCGTTTAACCTCCAGCTTATGATCCTGGGGAGTTTAGGGACAAGAGACGTGGCAAGGTTCCGCTGCGTCTCCAAGCTGTATAACTGGAGGCTGAACAGTTCTTATTTCATGGAGCCCCTTGCTGATGCCGTGCAAGTCGTCGCCGGCGTCCAAGTCGCTGAGGCCCTCCTGCTGTACAGGGCGCCGGGTGAGGGCGAGGAGGAGAGGGTGTTCAACATGTCCGTGGCCCTGGCTATGACTGGCAGTGAGTATATCCCGGAGGACTTCTTGCCGGCACATGTGTGTAATGGATTTGTGCTGTTCCATAAGCTGAAGCCAAGATGGGATACCATCATGGCTCTGAATCCAGTCAGTGGTGAGACTCAGGCGTTTCCGGAGCCTGATCCTACATCTATTCAGACCAGAAGGGTGGTGGCGATGGGCTATGCCGCATCAACAAAGCAGTACAAAGTCTTTCGCTTCCATTTCTTGGGAAACTCGGGCAGAGTCAATGCCATCACGTTGTCTGCCGGTGAGAAATGGAGAGACCTGCCGGCCAGAATCACCAACTGCTATGGCATGAGCACGCCGCTGCCGCCACAAATTGCCGGCGAGCTGTACCTGTTTGCTAAGCGTCGAGAGGCGGATGAAGCCCCTCAACTCCTACTGATCCTGGACGTGGAGACTGAGGCGCCAAACATTTGTTCACTCCCGGATCTTGCAACTAAAGATGTTGCTGTTAGTTTGTTTGACCTGCGCGGCCAGCCGTGCCTCACCGTGCACGAGGTTGGCATCAAGCTGAACTTCATGGTGCTACGGCGTGAAGACTTAACATGGCACCCAAGGTATACCTTCAGTGTGCCCATTGATGCCACCGTAGAGCCTGGTCACTTTGCTTGGCTGGACTGCAAAGGACTCCATTACATGTACGGAAACACCATGTACACCTATCAGATCTCAGTTGAGGACTCATTGACACCAAGTTACATCAGGGAATGGGGCGCCCAATGCCAGCTCCCATTGCCCCCTGCCAACTACAGGGTGAGCGTGTTTGGTGGCTATCGCCCCAATTGGCTCTCGCCGCACACCCTGGATGTCAGCGCACATGTCCGGCAGCAGTACGTGCTTGACCTGTTACACGCCATCCACCACAACCCCGACACCCTGTTAGAGGATGGTGAGCTCTGTGACACTGAGGATGACGATGAGGATGAGGATGGGGAGGAGAGGGCTGACAGCGTGGGCCAGAGAGGGTTGATCATGGAGGTCATTCCTGTTGGCCCGGGAGAGGTGACACAGAAGATGATTCCAGTGGATCAGAGCGAGGAGGCACAGGTGGAGGACGCGACGCCACCAGCAAAGAGACAACAGAAGTAAGTTGATCCAGCGCAAGAGCACGAGTCCAGTCGGATTAAGTTATATATGATGAGCAAAACGAGTGTTTGTTGATTCTACTGTTTAAGGTTCCACATAATTATTTATTTGTGACTGCTTTGGATGGTTTCAGCTTCCAGGTAATTAGTTATTTGGTGTGATAGACCATTGCTCGACCTAGTTTTCTGCGCTATCTTGAATATTATTCCCAACTTCTCAGTGTTCTTGGTGTTTGTGGTGAGGATAACACTTAATGTAACCTTCCTGCTTATCTGCTTTAGTTCACAAATTAATAGTGTGATCACTCTGTTTTTTATTACTTCCGTTGCTGTTAGCCCTCAGTCCGTGCTATCTTTCCATTGTTGATAGGAACCTGTTTCTTTTTTTGTTCGTTTTGGAAGGCCTGTTGGCTCGATGTACCTTGAGGCTTGTTCTTTTTCTAGCAGCACTATGTTGATGTTGGAACCAAAATTCCTTGACATCTACCAGGTTGAAATTGTGTGCTCCCTGTGATTCATCATAATATAAATAGTTGACATCATAAATTATGCATTGTGAAACTATATACTGGTAGTTGGGTCTTGAGTGAGCTACATATATTATGATCTCGGGTATTAGGTACATCTTTGATAGCCCGTTTATGGATGTCTCCTCACTCATGCTTACCTTCATTCTTATTGCATGTCACTGAATTAACCTGGAGTTGAGACATAGCAGAAGTTTGTTGCTTTCAGATGGTTTATTTAACCAGAAATAGTTATTTGGTAGGTTGGTCATATCCTACTGCTAATTTGGTAAGCACAGTATTTATAACCCAATCTGGTTATGACCATGCATCGTTAAGAAAAATATTCATTAGTAACTGCTCAACTGGGCATGTAGATCCAGACAGTTGTTGAGTTTTTTTTACAGAACTTTAGTCTGTAGTACAGTACATGATTATGAGTGGAAAACCCACAATGTAAAATGTCATACGCGTCCTGTACCCAGTCAACTACTTCCGAATGGCAAGTACCTTTTCACAAGCTGCCCCTACTGAATGACATGGTCATTCATGGGCATGTTCTGCTGAACCGCACCTGGAAATTGCTATTTCTACATGTTTGCTGTGAAATTTCAGTGTGCTTTTATGTAAAATTGTTGTCTGTTTGCTATTGGAAAATTGATATTCTTTGATCTATGCCATTAGAATTGCGTGCTCTAGTCAGTTTGCAATTTTATGCGCAATCCCATCCAGCAAGTCGATTCAGCAACAAAATTTTATTGATGGATTTTCTTAAAGTTTTATCCCCTTGTCTTCATCCTTTTGGTAAATAGCAACACCGACTTTCAATGTGTAATTTTGTGCTCTTTTAGTTCTTGTGTACAGATTGATACTGGGTTGTTTGGCTGCTTCTACATGATTAATGGTACCTGATTAGTGATGTACTTGCCATGAGAGGTGATGAAATAGTAATCAGTCTTATTTGCAGCTGCAGATTACTGCTTAATAGTTCTTCCGTGTGCTACATTCCCTTCAAGCACCTAAAATAGATTAAATCTTTGCACCACTCGTTTCTGATTTCTTATGACCATGTTTGTCTTTGTTGTGTTTACCTGGATGCAAAAAGATCGGTTAGCCTGGTTCAGATTTGGACTCCCAAAGAAAAATATTCCCTCCGTAAAGAAATATAAGAGCATTTAGATCACTAAAGTAGTGATCTAAATGCTCTTATATTTCTTATTGATTGTTCATGTTTTTCTTTGCCTAAGCGAAAGGAGAAATGAAATAGTTTGTCTTTCAGCCTGATTTCTCAGTTTGTCTTTGTTTCAGCCAATCTCTTTCATGCTCTTCCAGCCAATCTCGTTTAGGTAATTGTATATGCTGATCTGGTCTTTTTAATATGCTTGATTCATGAATTTATCATCATCTTGTCATAACTCCTAAAAATTTAAAATTTAACGATGATGACTTTTTTAATTGCTGGATGAGATTGCTGTCAGTTATGCTTAGCAAGTCAAAGTGTGAACCTGAGATGTAGATGCAGGTGTTGAGTGTCTTAATCTATCTACAACTCTGTCTTATGTTGGCAAGATCATGTGAGAATGTGAGGTGTTATGTATCTGCTCTATCTGCATTTTCTACTACGTTTTGTTGCTTGAACAGAGATTACCACCTGCAGCAACAATGATCAGTGAGTCTGCTCTCCGGATGCAGTTCATCATGGCCGCTTTGAGTGTGCTAGTTTTGTGTAGTATCTGGTATGAAATTCACGGAGAGTGGGGACTGAAGACGGAAGAGACACGGGCGGGTGCATGCATGCGCTGGATCGATCACGAGCAGAAAATCTGACTCGAAACCATGCATGCTCTCGTTGTTTCATTGGCGTCTCCTCAGTTCTGCGACATGAATCCGTTCACTGGGATGATTGGCAAATCAGGTGCCACGAAGAAGAGAAACAAAACCGAGAAACCATTGATGTGCCTCATCAGCGAGAATCCAGACCCAGCGTAGGTAATGCTATTTTCAGCTTTCCATTCCCGTCGATCGACGAGTCGAGCACATTTTGGCCATATCACCTAAAACTCTAAGCTCCCTGGATGAGAAGCCTCCTGGTTAATTGGTCGGTTTGGGCTGTGGGGTGGGCCCTCTTTGTAAGCCTGTAGTTCGCACGTCTCGCTGTGTCGGTTCGCCACTGCGTGGCATCCTTTCCTTTTGCCGCTGGGGTCGCATCCTCTTCTTTCCTTGCATCCTTTTCTTCACTCTTTTTGTTTGGGAGAGATGGGTGCTGTTCGTCGGGCCCTTCGGTGCTTGCTTCTTCGTCGACGTGTCCGGATCTGTTGCTGTTGTTTTCTTCTTCCTCTACATCAGATCTTGGGACTGAGGCTGTGGGGCACGGTGGCTGGTGCGTTTGGGTTCTTCTTCTGCCTGCTCCGAAGTTTGCCGTTTCTCTGATTCTTTTTTATTGTTGCTGTGTTGTTCTGCTGGATCTATGCTGTGTGTTCAGTTTGTTGATTGGGGCCTCCCCTCGATGAAATCCCCACCATGCCACCGCCGTCCAATATCAACCTCCGGTACGGCCGCCACCACATGTGCCCAACCTCCCTACGGGTGGGTCCGTTGTCCCAAGTCCCTCCCCGACTTTTGATCCGGTCAGCATCTCGGCCATCGACCATGTACAAGTTCAGGTCCTGCCACTCCTCCCGCCCTTTGCTCTATGTGCTACCTGGTTCTGCTGGTGGTGATGTGATGTATGAATTACATGCAAAGTAAAGTATATGAACAGATTGGATTGACTTTTGATTACAGTTTCAGTTTAGGAGGGGATAAATCGAACTATTGGCCATCACATTCTATTGTCAGTGTTTGCAAAGAGCTTCTTATGGTCCCAAGCTTTCTAAAATCTGAAGAACCTGCTATGCAATATTGATGTGATGTGCTTCACACAATGGTAAATCTACCAATTAATAACTTATGCTTTTGTGAGCTGACTACTGCTTGTGTGCTAAACTAACCAGTCTGATGGATGCGTGATTCACTTACTTTTCTTGATAGATTTAGTTAATAGTGCGGAGATTCATTGCCTTTTAGTGGATGATATTTCTTTTGTCTCCATCTCTTTCCACCGATTCAGTAAAATTAAACTGCACAATACATTTAGGATGTTGTGTTCTTCATATATGTGACGTTACTTGCATATCAGTTTCTCTTATGTTGGATTAATCCACTCTATTAAACTTTTGTCACTGTATGAAGGTTTATTGATTCACACTTTGTCACAAAAGGTGTCATGGGTTCAGTTTAATGTAGATTTATCACCGGAACATTGATTTAATTTTGCGGCAATTGTAGTATTGTATAAGTTGACCTTTTTTTTTAGTTTAACATATTCACCTCTCTCCCTCTCCTCGCTCGCTAGGAAAGCTCATATTGTTACTCTGAATCAATGCATCATTGTTTTCTAACTCCCTATCTTTTTTATTTTTCCCTTCTAAATACTGCTACACTGTAATGTAATATATCAGTGGTTGCATTGGTTGGTGTTACCAAATGCGAACTGTGAAAGTGTCTGCCATCCAATTTACCTCCCTGATAATATTCACCATCTCATATAGTTTGCATTTAGAACTCACTTACCAATCAATTTATTCCAGGTGAAGTTTGCTTTGGTTGAGTCCACCATACTTGGTTGACTTTTGCTCAGACCTTCCTACTTACTCTTTTGAATTATTGTTTTTATTTCACATAAATTTAAGCTAAATTCTTATTCTCTCAGAAAAAAAAAATTATAGATCAATAGATCAGCAAGAGAAGAGTGATGCTGGTCCACCTTTCCTTTTTGCCAAAATGATACATTTTATTTTCCTTTTGATTCCATATGATACTTTGTTAACAATTTTCTTTTCTTGAAACAAGATGCTTGACGATTATTACATATGTAATTGCTTGGGTAGACTGTCTGTTGAACATTCTTCCAGAATCAAGTGAGTTTCTTGGATACGTTTTTCTGGTAAGTCACTACTTTTAACCCAGGAAGCATTCTAAAATTCTCCCTGGGATGTTGGTTTGCCCATTCCCCCAAAAAGTACCTTGAGCTGAAAAAAAATCAACGGAAGTTGAGGTATGTTTCTATACATACCTACCAGTTGGTTGTTTGCCAGGATCCAGTATAGTTGATCTAAAAAACAGGTTCAGTATAGTTACAGTCCAAGTCCAGAAAGCGATGTGTCTCCTAGGCCGCACTTCCAATAAGCTAAGCGATGTGTAAGATACCAACATATTATGGATGAAGCAGTCATTCCAGTGCATATCAAATGTGTGTTTCCCTGGCGCAGCAAAGCGCGCGTATTCCTCTAGTAAACGTTAGGCGATGTCTCTTCGGCGAGCACTGATAAACCGCGGCCACCGAACGACTACGTTGCAGCAGACTTGCTCGTTTCGTCAGGGAGACCAATTAGTACCAAGGTTGAAACAGCAGCACACGTCGCCCTCTCGCGCAACCGTGGACATGACACCCAACGAGCAGAAATCCTCGCTCCCTGATCACTCTTGCTATCTGCAAAGAATTTATCTATGTACTTCCTCCGTCCGAAAAAGCTTGTCCCTCAAATGGATGTATCTAGCACTAAGTTAGTGCTACATACATCCATTGGAAGGACAAGTTTGGGACAAGCTTTTTGGACGGAGGGAATATGTACTAAAAGCACGATACGGAAGAAAGATGGATGGATCATTGGAACTATTGCAAAAACAACCTTTCATAATTAATAGATGATCTTCATAAGCATACGTAAACATATCACGACCGCTAGATCTTCATCATTGTACCCGGACAGATGACGAAATAGGGTTTCCCCCCGCTTTGTATTACAAAGCAACCGCCATCGATATAGCCAATGATTTCACGCTCGGGCAAACAACACAATCATGCCCAAAAGAAAAAAGAAGAAGAAAGAAGAGAAAGAAATGTGAGTAACACTGGGCTCAACAAAATCTGTAGCATCCCACGACCGCGGCGCCCACCGGAGAATTCCACCACACTCCAATGCCATCGAATCGCCGCGTACCAAGCAGCACCTTCAAGAAGGACCGCGACGACGACGACGCTGCTGCCCGGACGAGTCCTAGGATTTCTCCCGGTACACAGAGGGGAGTGGGCGAGATGTACAACCGACGCCCTTCAAGAAGGGTGGCGGCGCCCACAGGCGTCACCGCGTCGGAGCCGGCCAGGCCCGACAGAGATTTCTCCCTACCTCTCACACCCACCACCCAGGACCAATTGTTGGGTCCACCCTGCCTACCGCCCACCAACATGCGCCACCACAGCCACGAGGACACCACCATCGTCTCACCACAATGAACGTCGCGAGGCCGGCCAGGCCGAACAAAACCACCGTAGACAGGGGCTGGCAGTACCGCAACCATGTGGGATGGGACAACCTCCACCGGCTCAGGCGGTAGCAGACCGGACGCAGAGCAGGAGCATGTCGGGCCAACTGCCCAACCAGGCCCAGATCGGGCCCGCTAAGCTCCCGTCCCCGCGCTGCAGCAGATGCAGCGCAATAGCCGTCGCCCCCCTCTCTCGTGGCTCGCCAGACCAGCTGGAGGCGACCTGCCGGAGGCCAAGCCGGCCCCACGACCCTGATCGGGCCCAAAGGGCCCAGATCTGGGCCTGGAGGGCGCCGCCAGCCACCACCGCCGCCACTCCGTCGCCTGATCTGCACCAGAGCGCCGCCCGCCCAGGAGCTCCGCCGCCGGAACACGCCGCCCGAGCCGGGAACCGCGATGGGAGAAGGAGAGGGTCCGCCATCGCCGGCCAAGAACGGCGTCGCACGGGCAAGCGCCCGGCCACGCAGGCCGACGACAGCGGCGGGAGGGAGCGAGGGGAGGAGGGCTAGGCGGCGGGGAAAGAGAGGGCCGCCCAGGTCGCCTCGCTTGGAGAGGCAACGCGGGAGGTACGCGGGGGGAAGTCCCCTTGGTCCAGCTGTTTTCGTACCCAGACAGATCACACAATTAGATCTTCATAATTGTATTTAAATAGTTTCACGTCCATTAGATCTTCATAATTGTATTTAAATAGTTTCTTTGAAGAACCGTCTGCTATAGCCCACACACAGTCGTAAGTTACATGTGTGATGGATCCAGACATCACACACGTTGTTTTCAGATGAACTGTATGTACGTTGTCGCACACAGTTTACCTTCTCAGGTCGTGAGTGATGGTCCATCGATCGCACACATTTAGTTTTCCAGCAAACTGTTTTATTTCTTTACCGTGGGTGATGTGGTCATCACACACAGGTTTTTGCGGCCGTGTGCAATTGGGGGGCTTAATAGCCCCATCGGGTATTGGAGCTAGTAGTAGGTCTAGGGCAGCGCCGATGGGAAAAACAAATGCTGTTTTGGAATACACGGTTTTGTAAATCGTGAGAAACTTGTTCATTCATGTTTGTTTTGATACATGGTCGTAAACCATCACTTACTTTTGCCTTTTCGATGAGCCATGGTACCAACAAATTTTATGTGATGAAAGAAAGTTTCTAGCTGATTGTGGACCATCTTTTTTTTCTTCAGTATCCCTTGTTTGTTGATCCTCTATATCAGCTCCTTTTTTGTTTGCTGGTAATGCAAGTTCAAAATGCTACAAACTTCATTCAAGCAAGCTACAACTAAACCCATGCAAAAAAATGCATCTGGGTAAACTAAAATGGTACATTGGTGCACTTTTTTTGCTGGGAACTTACATATAAAAAGCTACAATCATTGGTGAGGTTTGTTGCAAAGCTTAAACGAAAAATCAATTGCAAAACAGATTCCAAATCCAAAATGCTGCATACATTCAATCATTATGTTGGGAACCCAAATCCAAAATGCTGAAAACTTTTCTATTCAATTTTCCCTCTTTTTTGATGACCCCCCTGCATACAATTTATCTGTTTAGTTGATGTATATTTTTGCTGGAACTGCATTTTGAAAATGTTACAAAACCCTATCAAGCAAGTTACAACCAAACCCATGCAATTTTTTATTTGAAACGTATAAAACTAGAATGCTACATTCTTGCAATTTGCTGGAAACTCACAGAAAATAGCTACAACCATTCTTGAGATTTGTTGCAAAGCCAAACCTCAGGAATCCAAATACAAAACAGAGTTTCAGTCACAATAGCTACATACCTTCAAGTATTATGCCAGAACCACAATTCAAAAAAAAGCCGCAAACCTTATTTTTGATGTTTTTGTTGCTACACCAGTCTTTTTAATTTCCAAAAAATCTATATCTATTTAAATATGCTACAACCGACATCGTAAAATGCTACAAACATTTTGTTTTTATGTTGTTACTGTTGGGGAACGCAGTATTTCAAAAAATTTATCTACGATCAAGATCTATCTATGTGATGCATAGCAACGAGCGGGAGAGTGTGTCCATGTACCCTCGTAGACCGAAAGTGGAAGCGTTAAGTAACACGGTTGATGTAGTCGAACGTCTTCGCGATCCAACCGATCAAGTACCGAACGCACGGCACCTCCGCGATCTGCACACGTTCAGCTCGGTGACGTCCCTCGAACTCTAGATCCAGCTGAGGCCGAGGGAGAGTTCCGTCAGCACGACGGAGTGGTGATGGTGATGATGAAGTTACCGGCGCAGGGCTTCACATAAGCACTACGACGATATGATCGAGGTGCAAAACTGTGGAGGGGGCACCGCACACGGCTAAAGATCAACTTGTGTGTCTATGGGGTGCCCCCCTCCCCCGTATATAAAGGACGGAGGAGGGGAGGGCCGGCCGGCCCCTAGGGCGCGCCCCACCCCCCCCCCCCCCCCCCCCCCCCCCCCCCCCCCCCCCCCCCCCCCCCCCCCCCCCCCCCCCCCCCCCCCCCCCCCCCCCCCCCCCCCCCCCCCCCCCCCCCCCCCCCCCCCCCCCCCCCCCCCCCCCCCCCCCCCCCCCCCCCCCCCCCCCCCCCCCCCCCCCCCCCCCCCCCCCCCCCCCCCCCCCCCCCCCCCCCCCCCCCCCCCCCCCCCCCCCCCCCCCCCCCCCCCCCCCCCCCCCCCCCCCCCCCCCCCCCCCCCCCCCCCCCCCCCCCCCCCCCCCCCCCCCCCCCCCCCCCCCCCCCCCCCCCCCCCCCCCCCCCCCCCCCCCCCCCCCCCCCCCCCCCCCCCCCCCCCCCCCCCCCCCCCCCCCCCCCCCCCCCCCCCCCCCCCCCCCCCCCCCCCCCCCCCCCCCCCCCCCCCCCCCCCCCCCCCCCCCCCCCCCCCCCCCCCCCCCCCCCCCCCCCCCCCCCCCCCCCCCCCCCCCCCCCCCCCCCCCCCCCCCCCCCCCCCCCCCCCCCCCCCCCCCCCCCCCCCCCCCCCCCCCCCCCCCCCCCCCCCCCCCCCCCCCCCCCCCCCCCCCCCCCCCCCCCCCCCCCCCCCCCCCCCCCCCCCCCCCCCCCCCCCCCCCCCCCCCCCCCCCCCCCCCCCCCCCCCCCCCCCCCCCCCCCCCCCCCCCCCCCCCCCCCCCCCCCCCCCCCCCCCCCCCCCCCCCCCCCCCCCCCCCCCCCCCCCCCCCCCCCCCCCCCCCCCCCCCCCCCCCCCCCCCCCCCCCCCCCCCCCCCCCCCCCCCCCCCCCCCCCCCCCCCCCCCCCCCCCCCCCCCCCCCCCCCCCCCCCCCCCCCCCCCCCCCCCCCCCCCCCCCCCCCCCCCCCCCCCCCCCCCCCCCCCCCCCCCCCCCCCCCCCCCCCCCCCCCCCCCCCCCCCCCCCCCCCCCCCCCCCCCCCCCCCCCCCCCCCCCCCCCCCCCCCCCCCCCCCCCCCCCCCCCCCCCCCCCCCCCCCCCCCCCCCCCCCCCCCCCCCCCCCCCCCCCCCCCCCCCCCCCCCCCCCCCCCCCCCCCCCCCCCCCCCCCCCCCCCCCCCCCCCCCCCCCCCCCCCCCCCCCCCCCCCCCCCCCCCCACACACACACACAGCAAGACATGTAGTGTTGCATCCATGGAAAAAGTAAGTTATTACTGTCATATCTTTTGCTACAACCAGTGAATATATGTGTTAGTATCATTTTTCCAAAACAAGAGAACAACATGATGCTTTATTTTCATTATATTTAAAATGTTTCAACCATACAAGGCTCATGCTACAAACATTCCCCAACTTTGTTTCACAAACTTATAATCTTTTTTCTTTTCTAAAAGCAATAATTATCCATACTTGTAGTCTCACAAAAAATAGCAGCAACCCTTTTTGAGGAGCAAAGCTGCAACCACGTATTTATGGAAATGCTGCAACAAGGGGGACAAAGTAATATATCACCACTCTCACATATCATCCCAAATGGTAAGGATTGTTTGTACATCTGAAGCGCTCGCTTCCACACTCAACACTATCGCAACAGCAAGGTATTGGCAGTTCTTGACGTTGTGCATCTTGTCAGAGCAATACAAGAATTGAGTATTCTCCCCCCTTGGCTTTGGAGCTCTCTTGGCTTTCGCATCATACTTCTTTTCCTTTTTCTTCTTTTCATCTTCTCGCAACTCAACTAGTGGTTTCCTTCTCTTTCCATTTTCCTTCGGCCGATCCTTTTTGGCTTACCGTGGTGGGTTCCACAATCCTTCGAAAGTCAGAACCTGCTGATCTGCATTTGTATTTGGAGCTTGTGTATGTTCATTTGCTTTCGGATCTTGCACTTCCTCGTTTCTTGCAACACCATTTCTTGCTCTCGCTTTCATCACAACAAACCCAACCTTCACTTGTTCAACTAGGCTAGAGACATATCGATAAGCTTAGGTGTTGAAGCCAGGGTGCCAAACTTCTTGCAGAGAGAATTGTAGTTGAGGGTTTTTGTCACGGGTATGCCAAAGTGCTTAGCCCTATGCCCATTGCCCAGATCGGGTGCATGAGTTGTTGCTTGTTGAGACCATATTTCAAGCATGTAAGGTGCATGTATTGTTTGCACATTCAGATGCACCAGAACTTGGATGATATGTGGACAGATCAGCCCACACATCTCAAACATGTTGCAGCTGCACATGTACTTCTCATCTTCAAGTACAATGTGTACCATGTACTCTTTGTGTCCACATTGTCATTTGCAACAAGCTGAAACAAGAGGTCATTAGCTTGCACCTGCAGCAAAAAAAATCATGTGGATTTAGCCAAGAGATTCTATAATTTGGAAAACATCTCTCTTGTATAGAAGTCTACAGTCTGCTTCTCAATGTTGTAATCACAAAAAAAAAACTTCCAACATTAACAAAGTATGCTACATAGGTTCCAAGAAATGTTGCAACTAAATAGTCTTGCAAAATAGCATGTCCAAAACAGAACAATAGATGATGAGACTTACTTTCCCCATAGCGGCAGCTTAGTCTCTTCATTTATGAACCCCGCATTATCCTTGTGGTCTAGCATCAGCTCCTCACACAACTCAAATTGTGGCGCAAAGGTGCAAACCGAGTCTTCGGCGTGATTTAAAGTCTTGAAGTAGGAATTCAGCCCCTCGGACTGCCCGGTTGTGCCTGTGAATGGGAAGAGTTTCTACGCAAAGTACATCGTAGTTCACCACATGTTTTTGAGGTGCTTCTTATCAACCAAACCAAAGAATTGAACCATCTGCTGCCATTTTATCTCAAACTCCTTGACGGTATCTGAATTGTTGATTCAACTGTAGAAAGCCTCGACAGAAGGCTTGTCCTTACCCAACAACTTCCCTAGCTTGGTTCTCGTAATTCGAAAAACATGCCACTTGCAACATTTGTGGATTGAGTCTAGGAATAGCATGTAGATGGCTTCAGCCATTGCCTGGTCTTGATCAATCATTATGTTTAATGGATGCTCGTTATTCATTGCCAACATCCACTTCTCAAAGACCCATTTGAAAGTTTTGATCTTCTCGTCAGGCAGCAAAGCACAACACAAGTAGACTGTGTGTGTGCCCCCCCCCCGGGGGGGGGGCGTGTTTATCCCAACAATTGATGCAAAAGGCAGGTTGTAGCGATTAGGCACAAAGTGGTGTCAAAAAATACAATGTTTATACTTTGGGTATAGTGCCCTTGTTCTTCCATCAACCCAGAAAAGCGCCATGACAGCTCCATCATCATCAACTATTTTTTCAAACAAGTTGGGCTTCTCTACGTACTTGACTTATTTTGAAGTACTCAACAGTTAGCTTCAAGTCATGTTGCGTCAGTCTGTGTCCCAGTTTTGCTCTTGCATTTGTCACGCCTCTCTTCGCATATGGCAAACTTCTCGGGTCACAACAATGTGCATCTTGATACATCCATTCTGCATCACTATTTTCTATTGCAATTTATCCCTTTTCAATGATATATTTCACATTACAATGCAATTCTAATGCATTTTCTTTCTTAAGTTGCAAAGTATACACAGAGAGAGAAATTATTGGATGGCTGAAAATTCGCACCTAATTTGCAATAGAAGAAAAAACAATTTTCTAGAGCTCCAAATCTGCGGATGATTCTGCCAAGAAAACTTCCATCTAGGAGGGGGAAATCGAAGCCATCGTCGTCACCTACACTCCGTGCGTCATCAGAGTCATCATCTCCATCAACACCTTCACTGGCACCATCTCCATCATCAACTCTAATTCATCCATCTATTCAATCTATGTATCATAACCTCGGATCAGTTGCCGAGAGTACTTTTATGTGTTGATTACATTTTGTAGTTGATGCTTAATTATGAATTTTATCGGTGAAAGTTCTTATGTTCATATTATTTACCATCTATTCATACCCACTAATCATGGGAGAAGTCTTTGTTGCTAGTAATCATGTGAAGTTGAATACTGTTTAATGTTTTGATATTACGTCGTGGTGTTCTTCCTCTAGTGGTATTATATGAGCGTCAACTACATAACACTTCACCACCATTGGGCCTAGGGAAAGGCACTGTGGAATTATTTTGTAGATGATGGGTTGGAGAAGTGATAAAAGCCTAAACCCTAATTTATGAATTACTGCACAGGGGGGTTGTTTTGGATTCCAAAGTCTAATGATATAGTTAGATTTATCTTAATTACGTCTCTTGTATTTGCAGATGCTTACATGGAGAGTATAATCATAAGTATATATTTGTCCAAGTAAGAACAATACCTTAACATAGGTCTATCCACACAACACTTATCAAAACAATGAAAGGAAACTCAATGAAACTTGGTGAAAGTGACTTGAAAAAATTTCCGTGTGTTCTCAATCTGGATGAGCGGCTTTTCGATGGCTCATTCAGATTAAAGCCACCCGCTTGTGCCATAGCATTTCACTCAGCATCATCAATGAAAATTGATGGCTATGGAGCATCATCCTGCAACAAATCAGTGTCCAAGTTACCTTTCTACTTCACATATGCAATGCCTACTGATGGAACAAGAACACAAACATAACTCTGAGCATGTAACATTTTTCAGAGTATACTTGAAGGGCCATTTTTAGTTGAAATTCAGAACATTCAGCAACAATTTTCTTCAGATATGGCATGAAGCAAAATTCAGATTCTGGTAGAATTAGCCCTACAATCAAGCATAGGTTTCAGGTAGGGGGTTGCTGTGAACCAACCTGTGGTTGGATGGTTAGAGGGACTGTGGTATCCCCAGCCCACCAGGGTTCAAGTCCTGGTGCTCGCATTTATTCCTGGGTTTATTTCTGGATTTTCGGCGATGTGCATTCAGTGGGAGGAGACGTTCCCGTCGACGACGAGGTGCCTACGGTGACTTCGTAAATTTCAAGATGATATGCTGGCTCAGTATTTCGGAGGTACTCATAGGAGTAGGATGTGTGTGTGCGCGTGCGCGTTCATAGGGGTGAGTGTATGCGCGTGTATATGAGCGCTTGCGTCTGTACTGCGTTCAAAAAAAGGTAGGGGTTGCTCATGATGCTATATTCAGTATACAAACCAAATTCATAGCATGTAGCATTCAAAGCATATATGCAAGGCATTCTAAGTAAATATTCAGAGAACAACCTTTTTTAGAGCATATAAATGATTATTCAGATCATCCAAAATCTAGAGTATGTTTGCTACAACCAGAGCATGTTTTTCAATCAAAAATTGTAACACGTAGCATGTAGAATAACACAGATTCAAGTTGCAACTCTGTGGAATTTTCTAGAGTTTATATGCAGGTGCCGATCTTCAAATCAAATCAGGAAATTTCGGAAACCTTGAGTTCGATTTTTTCGTAGTTTGTAACCCATCTGTTTTTGCAGGTAGGTGGTGCTCATGAACTAAAATAAAATCAATGCGGCAAAAGTGCCAAAGAAGGCATATAGGGTCTTGGATTTAACTAAGTAAATCAAACTCATCTCTGCCCAACAGTGTTGCATGCTCGAAGATAACAGTCGCCCCGCACAGCGACTCCAGAGGCCCCTCCTAACCCTAGCCTAGTTCCCCATAAGGCCATCTCCTGGCCGCTGCCGCCGTCGGCACCGGCGATGGTGGCGGCCTCCGTCTCGCCGAAGGCGGAGGGCAGAGGAGGCATGCAGTTGCGGTGCACCTGTGTGGAGATGCACGGCGGCGGACGCGCGCGGAGGTGGCCGGTGGAGGTGGGAACCGAGGTGCGGCGGCGCTGGCGATGGTGGATCAGACGTGGTCGGCCGTCGGCAGCGCCATGGAGTGCGGCGGTTGATCTGGGCTGACGGCTACATGCATCCACATCGAACTCTGCTGTTCCAGGCGGCAGCGTTGACTGGGAGGTCGCGGGGCATGCCAAGTCTGGATCCGATCTGGATCTAACAGGCTATGCTTCTCAGATCGGGTTTGACCTTGCGACCTATCTATGCCGGAAGACCAGCGCGGCGTTCGTCTCCTCCTCTGCTGCCGGCCGGCAGCGTGGGGGCTGCGGGCTCGGCCTGAATAAAGGTGGTTTGGCCTTGTTATTTTTCGAGCGCCATGTCGTCGATCTCCTTCATACAAGCCTCCTCGATCAAGACACCGACGAGTTCCGGTCTTCCTCTCGGTGATTCCGCCGTTTGGCACATGGGGTCACCAGATATCTAGATTGGAATCGATCCGTTCGTGCATTCCCTTATATTCGGCCAGTGTGGCTTCATGAGGGAGTGACGCGAAGCTTCGCTTTCGTGACGGCGCCATGGGACATGTCTAGATATAGATTTCCATGGTATTGACAGAGGTGGAGAAGGTCATGGTGACTATGATCGGAGGTTTGTCATGGTGAAGAGGTGCTTTGGTGGCGATGAAGAATGGCAACACAGGTTTTTCCTGTGTGTCGGATGTTGGTCACTTGCATCAACAACCTTGGAAAGAGGGGGTGGCAGCACAGGTGGACTGCATTTTTGGTGGTGCTCCTTGAGTACCGAGTCGCGAATTCCAGGGTGAAAACCTAAGGTCTGGCCTTCGCTGGTTGTGCCTGGCAATGGCCTTGTTGAAGGCATTGTTTTGCATGTGAACTCGGACTTTCTTCAGGGTGAAAACTCAAGATCGTTGATCGGGCGACGACAACGTGTGTGCTTTGTTTCCTTCCTCTTGTGCGGTCTGGGTGTTGTCTTCGGTGGTGGTTAGAGCGTTGTTGTTGCGAATGATTCATCATCGCGACGGGGTCTTTGTTTTCTATTTCTCTTTTTTTTATTTTTTTTCTTGGTTGTGTGCATGCTTATTGTCTTTGGACATCTTGTTGGTGCAGAGGCTGGGTGTCATTGATATCTTCGTGATATTAATATATCCCCTTTGTCGAAAAAGATAACAGTCGGGGTCCTATAATGTTATTGTGTTCATTGCAACATGGATTCACCACTATCGACGACGTGCGTATCTGAAACAGTATTGCTAAGTGTCAGTCGACTGAGACTTTGTTATGTCTCAGTTGACGCTATATTCCTTTGATCTTGCATAGAGATACGTACATAAATTTTCTTTTCATTTTTTTCATTTTTTCTTCTTATACTATATCACTTGACTGAGACTTGGTTAAGTCTCAGTTGACTGAGACCTAGCCACACCCTATCTGAAAGTACTCGCCGAGCAAGGGCACCGGAGCTCGTCCCGACAGCGGAGCTTGAGCTGAGATCCATGGCACCTAGTAGCTTCTAACAGAGATAAGACATGACTGCATCAATTCCAAGTACGGGTGGTTTGTTGGGGAGCTCGACGTTAGCTCTGCCGGCTGGCGGACACAGATCTTCGACGAATCCGGACGCCCAGGGGACGGGGCGACACAAACGCAGCTCCCTCTCTCGATAGTTGGCGGGGGAAGGGCACAGACGTTGCAACAAGATGCAACCATTTTTGCATGTTTGTTCTGCGGGACCCCAAACAGATCAGACTGTACAGGGTCGCTAGATCCTGGCTCAGACATGATCGAACGATTTTTTGGCCAGTTGGTCGGCCTTTCCGAAATGCGGTGCTAGGAATCAACTGACTGATTTCCTGGAGAAATAAGTCGGGCCCTGAGCCGTCGAATCCGTCCCTTGCAAGCCGCTGGATTGGTCAACGTAGCAACTTGCACCACACCAGCACCCCCATCGGCAGACCGACCGTCACACTGCAGCTCTGCCACCCACCGGCGTGTTGCACCGCAGCTCCGTCGTCGGCGCGGAACACCACACCGTTGCACTGCAGCTCTGGCACCACCGGCGTGTTACACTGCAGCTCCGCCGCCAGCGCGCAACACCACACCCGTTGCACTGCAGCTCCGCCGCTGATGCATAGCACCATGCCTGTTGCACTGCAGCTCCCCACGCCCCACCGGCGTGTTGTGCTGCAGCTCCGCCGCTCCCATCGGGTTGCAGAAACGGTACCTGTTGCGACCACCCCCTTACAGCACTGGCCACGGCTGCGGCGCCGATGAGCTGTGTGGTTGCAACACCTGTCGCAGGTTGCGACGAGCTTTGCGGTTGCAAACGTCCGTGACATGAGCCTCAACGGGACGCTGGTAAGCGTCAGACGTGGCTTACGCCCGTGATCGATTAGTCAGTTGACCTAAGGACTTTTCCTTTCCAAAATCAATTACTGCTGATAAAGTAAAAAAAAAACCTTGATCACTGGTGATTCACTAAAATGTGGTTCAGACAAAGCTAGGGGTATAAAGGGAAAATCACGTGAAGTGAGGGTACGAAAGGTATTTCATCTGGGATATGGGGTAGGATTATATCTGGCCATGGGCCGGGCCGGGCCGGGCTTGGGCCGGGCCCTAAAAAGCCCACGGCGGAAAACTGAGGCCCAGGCCCTCCCAGGCCCTACCATCGGGCCTACTTTTCAAGCTCAAGCCCGGCCCATCTGGTAAAAAGCCCTGAAAAGCCCTTAGGGCTTAGGGCCGTGGGCTGGGCCTCTTCCTTAAAATGCCAATATGCCAAGCCCAAGCCCGTCCAGGCCCTGCTGGTGGGCTCAAAACTCAGGCCCAAGCCCGGCCCATGGGCAAGCCCATCGGGCCTAGGCCCTGGATTTTAGGGCCGGGCCTGGGTGGGCCGACAGGGCCGGGCCGGAGATGGCCAGGACTAGGTAGGATTTCACGTCCTAGGGTTGCACATGGCCGAGCCAAATCCCCTCTCCACGCCCTCTATCCATCTCCTGTCACCACCAAGTGGTTAGCTTGGTAAGCTATCAACAAAAAATTGAAATCTATCTCCTGTCATCAAGTTTTCCTTTGGCGATCAACTGGGAGTAGAAATAAGCTTAAGGTGGAATTGCATCTCCAGATTTAAATATCAACTACCTATTTGACCTGTGGATGAAACAATGTCACAAAATGAACATTGGCGGAAAAAATTCATCCGACTGACCATTTTGTGTAGTGCCCGACAGTTAAGCGCCACACTATACTGTGCAGGCGCTGGACGTCTGGCTAGCGTCGCACCCTAGGCTAGTGTAGCGCATAGACGCTAGATGCTACACTGTATAGTGTAGCACCTAGCTCTCAGGCTTTGCACACTGACTTAGCAATTTTCAGACAGCCTGGGGTGCGACGCAGTCCAGGCGTGTAGCGCCTGTCAGTCAAGCGTTGCACAGTATAGTTTGACGCCTAACTGTTGGGCGCTACACAAAAGAGTCAGCTGGGTGAAAAAAATTTGCCAACGGTTCATTTTATGATATTGTTTCGTCCACAGGTCAGAACAGTGATTTTGGCCCCCACTGCCCATGAATGACCCCACCTACCAAACAAGGTACATCTATTCGGACAAGGATGTGCATGCAAGTTGTAGTGGGTTGTTAGATGAACTAGCTGAATGTTGCACGTTGCCACGGAATAAAAAGTTATGTATAAAGACGTATAATCACAAGATTGCTAACTTTCATTATGCGATGTAGTGATAAAAAAATTCCAAGAAGGCTCGTCAGGGTTGGACTTAGTCTTGGGAACTGTCTTATCACATGCGTATGCCCCATGCTCCACCAAGAAAATGTATGCAGCACCCCAACATAGCTCACACGTCTTTGCCTCTATACCTGTCTATTATATGTCAAATATTCCTTTTTCTAAAAAGTTTCTTGTAAAACTAACATCTATTATTAGGAACTTTTGGTGGACAGGTGTTAGAGAAGATCCATCTACAAAAGTTTTATGTCTAAGAGCTTGGGCTGATAATATGTATTGGAAAAAAGGAAGGTGGCTTAGGTGTCAGAAATCTACAGGCTATCAATCAAAGTCTTATTCTGTCAGCTGCTTGGAGATTGGCAAAGGAACCTCACAGTTACCTCTTTCTTATCCTCAAGGCCAAATACCACAATGACACATCAATTTGGAGAGCAAAACATAATGTTCCAAAATCAGCCTTCTGGACTCTATTCTTAAGGCAAGACCTCTTCTTATTTCTGCCTCCTTTTATCAATTGGTAGATGGAAGTAGTTCTATATGGAGTACTCCCTGGTTTTCTCAGTGGCAAACTATTTATGACAGTCTTATAATCCACCAACCACCTTACTCTTATCCAGTTGTTGTTAGTGATCTTTGGCTTCCTAATCAGAAAACTTGGAACATCAATCTTGTCAATGCTCTGTTTCATCCTCATACTGCACAAGCAATACTGCAAACTCCTATTGTTAACACTGTTGGAGAGGACGTGTTGGTTTGAAGCTAACCCCTGCAGGTGACCACTTTTCGGAAAGTGCCTACAAGCACTGCTTCAATAATCTACCACTACCAGCAAACCAGCGGCCAAAATCTGTTCCACCGCAGATTGTAAATCTTCCCAATTAGGTTTGGAAAGACAAACACATGGAGCCAAGAGTTCAAACTTTCGCATGGAGACTTCTTCGCCGAGCACTTCCAACGGTTAAGCGTGCAAGTAAGTTCTGCAGACATATTAGTGAAAATTGTAATGGATGTGGCAACCACGAAGATGAAATGCACATGCTTTTTCTATGCCCTTTCTCAAAGGCTACTTGGTTTTCCTCTCCCTGTTATATTAGAACAGAAGTTTTGGCTAAACATAATCATTCCATTCCACAAATGCTTAAGGTTTTACTGGATTCTACTCATCCCCATATCAGTGTAACTAGTGTATACACTTTCTTATGGTGTCTATGGAAGCACGAAATGATGCCCTGTTTGGTAGAAAGTTTTGTAAACCATCACAGGTATACCTGGTGGCAAATGCGATCCTACAAGGCCCAAAACTAGAAGATGAGATGGCAGGAACAGTTGTTGTACAACCACACAAGAACCATCTTTAGTTGCAGGACAAGGAATTTTCTGTGATGCGGCCTGGACAAATGAGGCCAATATACAACAATCGCCAACAGGTATCGGTGTCATCATCCAACTTGGAGAAAAATGGTCATTGTCAGGAACTGCAGGTTTCAGCTATGTCTCCTCCTGTGTCATCCGCTCTCCAAGCCGAAGCGTACATGCTTCTATTGGCTACAATGTTAGCAGATACTCTTCACATCTCGGAACCACGGTACTACACGGATTGCTCCGTACTCGCATGGGCAGCAGCGGCGAGTTCCATCTTTCAAGTCACAAGTCAATAGAACATAAGGCCCATTCTTGCTTCTATACAGGTGCCACCATCTTTTATCCACACCAGAGTAGCACACATCAACAGGTGTTTTAATGTCAAAGCACATCATCAAGCTAAGTTAGTGATCAACATTAAAAATAGGCGTCTAGCTTTTCGTTGTCTCTCTTCAGATGCAGGACCTTGTATTGCGAGAGATGTCCTCGCCATGTCAAGTGTGAGACCTTTCACACTACTCTTTGTAAAATGTTGCTAACGGAATAAAATCTTTTGCTCTTCAAAAAAAAACATAGCTCACACTCTCTTTATAAGGGCCTTTTTCCCCTCTATGCTCTAACAACGTGAAAGGAGAGGAGACATGTTTGGCAAGCGTACAAAACCCTGGTGCTTCGGCCCAGTTAACGTCTTTGCTTTTGGTAGCAACACTTCGGCTGCATCGGCGATGGAATGAAGAATAAGTTTTCCCCAACTCCATCTCATTGGCATTCTCGCCGGGGAGCTCCTAGTCGGCGCTGTTAGCGCCGATTAGAGAAACTGGCGCTCGCAGGGGCGCGTAATGGGCCGGCCCATTTGTTTTTCCCTTTCTGCCAGAAACTGCAAAAATTATACGCGGGTAACAAGACTTGAACACTAGACCTCACGAACCACTTACGGGTGCACCAACCACTAAGCCATGATCAGACATATGCTTATTATCTTCGTCTGCTTCCTTTTATTCTTTCTGCAGCTCGCGAACCTCAGACCCTTCCGCAAACTATTTTTTTAATCTTTTTTTCTCTTTTTATGTAACAGTTTTGTTCGCCTTCTTTCTTTCCTTTTTTGCTAAATACGTGCACCATTTGAAAAAAAATCAAAGCATGATTTTTTTAAAAATTTGAAAAAAAAATCATTGGTTTTTTTAAAAGTTCATCAAATTTGAAGAAAGTTCATCGAATCTGAAAAAATGTTCATCAAATTTGAGAAAAGTTCATCAAAATTGGAAAAGGTTCATCGAATCTGAGAAAAAGTTCATCGAATCTGGAAAAAAAATCATCGATTTTGAAAAAAAATCATCAGATTTGAAAAAAAGTTCATCAAATTTGAAAAAATAGTTCAATGGATTTCAAAAAAACTTCATCAAACTTGGAGAAGTTCATCGGATTTGAAAAAAAGTTCATCGTATTTCAAAAAAGGTTCGTCAAATTTGAAAAAAGTTCAGCGAATTTGGAAAAAGTTCATCGGATTTGAAAAAATAGTTCATCGGATTTGAAAAAAAGTTCATCAAATTTAGAAAAAGTTCATCGAATTTGGAAAAAGTTCATCAAATCTGAAAAAAATAGTTCATCGGATTTGAAAAAAGGTTCATCAAATTTGGAAAAAGTTCATCAAATTTGAAAAAAGTTCATCGGATTTGAAAAAAAAGTTCATCAAATTTGAAAAAAGTTCATCGAATTTGGAAAAAAGTTCATCCAATTTGAAAAAATAGTTCATCGGATTTGAAAAAAAGTTCATCAAATTTGGCAAAAATTTGGAAAATTTGGAAAAATAAGTTCAATGATTTTTAAAAAAATTTAACGCTTTTGAAAAAAGTTCATCGAATATGAAACAAAGTTCGTGAATTTAGAAGAAAAAGATTTATGAATCTTTAAAAACCGTGCATTAAAGAAAACAAAAAAGGATCAGAAAAAAAGAAAAACAAGAAAAAGAAAAAAAAAACGAAGTGAGAACGCAGTAAAGAAGAAAAGTAAAGGAATCTTGTACGAAACGTTGGATGGCCGTATGGCTAGAGCGTAGGGCTAACGCCCGAGGGGTCGCGGGTTCGATTCCGTCGCTGGCCACCCTTTTTTTGCCAATTTTTACAGGAACGCATAAGGGAACTGGGCCGGCCCAAATCGCGACAGGGGGTGTGCGCTGCAGGCGCCCGTTAGCAAAATGGCCTTTCTCGCCGATAATTACAGTCATTCATAATTTGGACGGGGGATAATTTAGTGGGCCACGAAAATACAAGTATAGATTTCAAGTACCCAGTCGATGATGTCTTTGTCAATCGCTAAAGCCCATTGGGTACCCAAGGAGCTACTAAATGGTATTCAAGTACACATTTGTTGGTTTTGAGATAGCTAACCAGACATACCATCCAATTCATTCAAGTAAAGATTGATGTGGTACCTAAGGAAAATATTTCACAAGTGCATATGTCATGTCAACTTAAAAGTTATGTGCCACTCCAATTCATAGCGTTTTAAATGTCAATATGAATATTTATCCTAATTTTTGATACAAATAAGACTTGGAGGCTTAGCCTGTCTATCTAAGATATGGGTTAACTGTTACCATGGATAGAAAAATCCATCACGACATCATAGCCTATTGTTGCCATCACGGCGATAGCAAGAAAACATGTATCATGTTCATCATTGAGACAACAGAAGCATCAATTGATCGTCGATGATGCTAACAATGAAATAAAGTTGGCTTGGATTAATTTGATAACCCGAGGTTAAGGTTGTGATAGGGAGGCCGCTGCGGGAGTCTTGAAGGTTCAGTTCGTAGATGCAGAAACCATGCCGCTAGAAGAAGTTCTCTTCACCGTCAGAATCAACCGGAGGCCGGCAAGAAAGACCCTCGCTTCCTGACTTGCGGCTGGATCGCCGAGGCAGGCGGGCAACACCCTGGGCTCATTGTACACAGTGTCCTCCGACGCCGCACACCGCTCCAGGAATACCACCGCCATTGAGTTCGTCCGTGGTAGGAATATAAACAAGCATCTTACATAGATTAAATTTACTAGCTGAAAAATAAAATCAAGAAAGCTAACATTAACAACTGTTGGGAGTTTTGCCTAAGAATGGAACACCTTGAATGTAAGAAAGGCTGATCCAGTAACTTGAATATCGTGAAAAGCTATGAGAACTCGATAAAAGATGTCTGGTCAATCTGACAGTGAAACGATTCATATGTGACTGCTAGATAAGGTCAAAATATAATGTCTTTTGTTCCCTTTCATGTAGGTTCAGTGTCAGCTCTGATCTATGAAGTGTCAATACCTGGACACAAAATATGAGCTGCTAAATTTGTGCAACTAACAATATAAGCATTTGTGAGAGCTGCCTAGAAGAAACATACATACATGCAGCTAATTTAACTAAGGAACACATTTTATGTTGAATGCAAGGAAACTTCACTTGAGTAAAAATCTTGGCATCCAGCCCTACATGTATATTTGCAGGTGCATTGATGATCCAAACGTTTAAAAATCTAATCGCCATTTATTTCCAAAAAGTACTTTAATTTCTAGATAGTACACACAGAGTAGTTCAGAGTTCATACTTCATCCCCCCCCCCCCCCCCCCCCCCCCCCCCCCCCCCCCCCCCCCCCCCCCCCCCCCCCCCCCCCCCCCCCCCCCCCCCCCCCCCCCCCCCCCCCCCCCCCCCCCCCCCCCCCCCCCCCCCCCCCCCCCCCCCCCCCCCCCCCCCCCCCCCCCCCCCCCCCCCCCCCCCCCCCCCCCCCCCCCCCCCCCCCCCCCCCCCCCCCCCCCCCCCCCCCCCCCCCCCCCCCCCCCCCCCCCCCCCCCCCCCCCCCCCCCCCCCCCCCCCCCCCCCCCCCCCCCCCCCCCCCCCCCCCCCCCCCCCCCCCCCCCCCCCCCCCCCCCCCCCCCCCCCCCCCCCCCCCCCCCCCCCCCCCCCCCCCCCCCCCCCCCCCCCCCCCCCCCCCCCCCCCCCCCCCCCCCCCCCCCCCCCCCCCCCCCCCCCCCCCCCCCCCCCCCCCCCCCCCCCCCCCCCCCCCCCCCCCCCCCCCCCCCCCCCCCCCCCCCCCCCCCCCCCCCCCCCCCCCCCCCCCCCCCCCCCCCCCCCCCCCCCCCCCCCCCCCCCCCCCCCCCCCCCCCCCCCCCCCCCCCCCCCCCCCCCCCCCCCCCCCCCCCCCCCCCCCCCCCCCCCCCCCCCCCCCCCCCCCCCCCCCCCCCCCCCCCCCCCCCCCCCCCCCCCCCCCCCCCCCCCCCCCCCCCCCCCCCCCCCCCCCCCCCCCCCCCCCCCCCCCCCCCCCCCCCCCCCCCCCCCCCCCCCCCCCCCCCCCCCCCCCCCCCCCCCCCCCCCCCCCCCCCCCCCCCCCCCCCCCCCCCCCCCCCCCCCCCCCCCCCCCCCCCCCCCCCCCCCCCCCCCCCCCCCCCCCCCCCCCCCCCCCCCCCCCCCCCCCCCCCCCCCCCCCCCCCCCCCCCCCCCCCCCCCCCCCCCCCCCCCCCCCCCCCCCCCCCCCCCCCCCCCCCCCCCCCCCCCCCCCCCCCCCCCCCCCCCCCCCCCCCCCCCCCCCCCCCCCCCCCCCCCCCCCCCCCCCCCCCCCCCCCCCCCCCCCCCCCCCCCCCCCCCCCCCCCCCCCCCCCCCCCCCCCCCCCCCCCCCCCCCCCCCCCCCCCCCCCCCCCCCCCCCCCCCCCCCCCCCCCCCCCCCCCCCCCCCCCCCCCCCCCCCCCCCCCCCCCCCCCCCCCCCCCCCCCCCCCCCCCCCCCCCCCCCCCCCCCCCCCCCCCCCCCCCCCCCCCCCCCCCCCCCCCCCCCCCCCCCCCCCCCCCCCCCCCCCCCCCCCCCCCCCCCCCCCCCCCCCCCCCCCCCCCCCCCCCCCCCCCCCCCCCCCCCCCCCCCCCCCCCCCCCCCCCCCCCCCCCCCCCCCCCCCCCCCCCCCCCCCCCCCCCCCCCCCCCCCCCCCCCCCCCCCCCCCCCCCCCCCCCCCCCCCCCCCCCCCCCCCCCCCCCCCCCCCCCCCCCCCCCCCCCCCCCCCCCCCCCCCCCCCCCCCCCCCCCCCCCCCCCCCCCCCCCCCCCCCCCCCCCCCCCCCCCCCCCCCCCCCCCCCCCCCCCCCCCCCCCCCCCCCCCCCCCCCCCCCCCCCCCCCCCCCCCCCCCCCCCCCCCCCCCCCCCCCCCCCCCCCCCCCCCCCCCCCCCCCCCCCCCCCCCCCCCCCCCCCCCCCCCCCCCCCCCCCCCCCCCCCCCCCCCCCCCCCCCCCCCCCCCCCCCCCCCCCCCCCCCCCCCCCCCCCCCCCCCCCCCCCCCCCCCCCCCCCCCCCCCCCCCCCCCCCCCCCCCCCCCCCCCCCCCCCCCCCCCCCCCCCCCCCCCCCCCCCCCCCCCCCCCCCCCCCCCCCCCCCCCCCCCCCCCCCCCCCCCCCCCCCCCCCCCCCCCCCCCCCCCCCCCCCCCCCCCCCCCCCCCCCCCCCCCCCCCCCCCCCCCCCCCCCCCCCCCCCCCCCCCCCCCCCCCCCCCCCCCCCCCCCCCCCCCCCCCCCCCCCCCCCCCCCCCCCCCCCCCCCCCCCCCCCCCCCCCCCCCCCCCCCCCCCCCCCCCCCCCCCCCCCCCCCCCCCCCCCCCCCCCCCCCCCCCCCCCCCCCCCCCCCCCCCCCCCCCCCCCCCCCCCCCCCCCCCCCCCCCCCCCCCCCCCCCCCCCCCCCCCCCCCCCCCCCCCCCCCCCCCCCCCCCCCCCCCCCCCCCCCCCCCCCCCCCCCCCCCCCCCCCCCCCCCCCCCCCCCCCCCCCCCCCCCCCCCCCCCCCCCCCCCCCCCCCCCCCCCCCCCCCCCCCCCCCCCCCCCCCCCCCCCCCCCCCCCCCCCCCCCCCCCCCCCCCCCCCCCCCCCCCCCCCCCCCCCCCCCCCCCCCCCCCCCCCCCCCCCCCCCCCCCCCCCCCCCCCCCCCCCCCCCCCCCCCCCCCCCCCCCCCCCCCCCCCCCCCCCCCCCCCCCCCCCCCCCCCCCCCCCCCCCCCCCCCCCCCCCCCCCCCCCCCCCCCCCCCCCCCCCCCCCCCCCCCCCCCCCCCCCCCCCCCCCCCCCCCCCCCCCCCCCCCCCCCCCCCCCCCCCCCCCCCCCCCCCCCCCCCCCCCCCCCCCCCCCCCCCCCCCCCCCCCCCCCCCCCCCCCCCCCCCCCCCCCCCCCCCCCCCCCCCCCCCCCCCCCCCCCCCCCCCCCCCCCCCCCCCCCCCCCCCCCCCCCCCCCCCCCCCCCCCCCCCCCCCCCCCCCCCCCCCCCCCCCCCCCCCCCCCCCCCCCCCCCCCCCCCCCCCCCCCCCCCCCCCCCCCCCCCCCCCCCCCCCCCCCCCCCCCCCCCCCCCCCCCCCCCCCCCCCCCCCCCCCCCCCCCCCCCCCCCCCCCCCCCCCCCCCCCCCCCCCCCCCCCCCCCCCCCCCCCCCCCCCCCCCCCCCCCCCCCCCCCCCCCCCCCCCCCCCCCCCCCCCCCCCCCCCCCCCCCCCCCCCCCCCCCCCCCCCCCCCCCCCCCCCCCCCCCCCCCCCCCCCCCCCCCCCCCCCCCCCCCCCCCCCCCCCCCCCCCCCCCCCCCCCCCCCCCCCCCCCCCCCCCCCCCCCCCCCCCCCCCCCCCCCCCCCCCCCCCCCCCCCCCCCCCCCCCCCCCCCCCCCCCCCCCCCCCCCCCCCCCCCCCCCCCCCCCCCCCCCCCCCCCCCCCCCCCCCCCCCCCCCCCCCCCCCCCCCCCCCCCCCCCCCCCCCCCCCCCCCCCCCCCCCCCCCCCCCCCCCCCCCCCCCCCCCCCCCCCCCCCCCCCCCCCCCCCCCCCCCCCCCCCCCCCCCCCCCCCCCCCCCCCCCCCCCCCCCCCCCCCCCCCCCCCCCCCCCCCCCCCCCCCCCCCCCCCCCCCCCCCCCCCCCCCCCCCCCCCCCCCCCCCCCCCCCCCCCCCCCCCCCCCCCCCCCCCCCCCCCCCCCCCCCCCCCCCCCCCCCCCCCCCCCCCCCCCCCCCCCCCCCCCCCCCCCCCCCCCCCCCCCCCCCCCCCCCCCCCCCCCCCCCCCCCCCCCCCCCCCCCCCCCCCCCCCCCCCCCCCCCCCCCCCCCCCCCCCCCCCCCCCCCCCCCCCCCCCCCCCCCCCCCCCCCCCCCCCCCCCCCCCCCCCCCCCCCCCCCCCCCCCCCCCCCCCCCCCCCCCCCCCCCCCCCCCCCCCCCCCCCCCCCCCCCCCCCCCCCCCCCCCCCCCCCCCCCCCCCCCCCCCCCCCCCCCCCCCCCCCCCCCCCCCCCCCCCCCCCCCCCCCCCCCCCCCCCCCCCCCCCCCCCCCCCCCCCCCCCCCCCCCCCCCCCCCCCCCCCCCCCCCCCCCCCCCCCCCCCCCCCCCCCCCCCCCCCCCCCCCCCCCCCCCCCCCCCCCCCCCCCCCCCCCCCCCCCCCCCCCCCCCCCCCCCCCCCCCCCCCCCCCCCCCCCCCCCCCCCCCCCCCCCCCCCCCCCCCCCCCCCCCCCCCCCCCCCCCCCCCCCCCCCCCCCCCCCCCCCCCCCCCCCCCCCCCCCCCCCCCCCCCCCCCCCCCCCCCCCCCCCCCCCCCCCCCCCCCCCCCCCCCCCCCCCCCCCCCCCCCCCCCCCCCCCCCCCCCCCCCCCCCCCCCCCCCCCCCCCCCCCCCCCCCCCCCCCCCCCCATGGTGTTGATGTAGAAGCCCTCCGTGATCAATGCCCCCTCCGGTGGAGCGCCGGAAAAGGCCCCAAGATGGGATCTCACGGGTACAGAAGGTTGCGGCGGTGGAATTAAGTTTTTGGCTCTGTATCTGATAGTTTGGGGGTACGTAGGTATATATAGGCGGAAGAAGTACGTCGGTGGAGCAACGTGGGCCCCACGAGGGTGGAGGGCGCGCCCAGGGGGGTAGGCGTGCCCCCCTGCCTCGTGCTCTCCTGGTTGATTTCTTGACGTAGACTCCAAGCCCTCTGGATCACGTTCGTTCCGAAAATCACGTTCCCGAAGGTTTCATTCCGTTTGGACTCCATTTGATATTCTTTTTCTGCGAAACACTGAAATAGGCAAAAAACAGCAATCTGGGCTGGGCCTCCGGTTAATAGGTTAGTCCCAAAAATAATATAAAAGTGTATAATAAAGCCCAATAAACATCCAAAACAGAATATAATATAGCATGGAACAATCAAAAATTATAGATACGTTGGAGATGTATCAAGCATCCCCAAGCTTAATTCCTGCTCGTCCTCGAGTAGGTAAATGATAAAAACAGAATTTTTGATGTGGAATGCTACTTAGCATAATTTTCAATGTAGTTCTTCTTATTGTGGCACGAATGGATTCAAAATAAAAGTTTAATGTTGACATAAAAACAATAATACTTCAAGCATGCTAACCAACCCCCCCCCCCCCCCCCCCCCCCCCCCCCCCCCCCCCCCCCCCCCCCCCCCCCCCCCCCCCCCCCCCCCCCCCCCCCCCCCCCCCCCCCCCCCCCCCCCCCCCCCCCCCCCCCCCCCCCCCCCCCCCCCCCCCCCCCCCCCCCCCCCCCCCCCCCCCCCCCCCCCCCCCCCCCCCCCCCCCCCCCCCCCCCCCCCCCCCCCCCCCCCCCCCCCCCCCCCCCCCCCCCCCCCCCCCCCCCCCCCCCCCCCCCCCCCCCCCCCCCCCCCCCCCCCCCCCCCCCCCCCCCCCCCCCCCCCCCCCCCCCCCCCCCCCCCCCCCCCCCCCCCCCCCCCCCCCCCCCCCCCCCCCCCCCCCCCCCCCCCCCCCCCCCCCCCCCCCCCCCCCCCCCCCCCCCCCCCCCCCCCCCCCCCCCCCCCCCCCCCCCCCCCCCCCCCCCCCCCCCCCCCCCCCCCCCCCCCCCCCCCCCCCCCCCCCCCCCCCCCCCCCCCCCCCCCCCCCCCCCCGAAATTTCCCACTAGTATATGAAAGTGACAAAATGAGAGACTCTCTATCATGAGGATCATGGTGCTACTTTGAAGCACAAGTGTGGTAAAAGGATAGTAACATTGTCCCTTCTCTCTTTTTCTCTCATTTTCATATTTTTTTATTGGGCCTTTTCTCTTTTTTTTATGGCCTCTTTTTTTTTTAGTCCGGAGTCTCATCCCGACTTGTGGGGGAATCATAGTCTCCATCATCCTTTCCTCACTTGGGACAATGCTCTAATAATGATGATCATCACACTTTTATTTACTTACAACTCAAGAATTACAACTCAATACTTAGAACAAGTTATGACTCTATGTGAATGCCCCCGGCGGTGTACTATCAATCCAGTAGGAGATCACGCACGAGTCCCTCGTACGTACACAAAACAAATAAAAACCTCGCAACCAACGCGATAAAGGGGTTGTCAATCCCTCAACGGTCACTTACGAGAGTGAGATCTGATAGATATGATAAGATAATATTTTTGGTATTTTTATGATAAAGATGCAAAGTGAAATAAAAAGCAATAGAAATAACTAAGTGTTGGAAGATTAATATGATGGAAAATAGACCCGGGCCCCCCCCCCCCCCCCCCCCCCCCCCCCCCCCCCCCCCCCCCCCCCCCCCCCCCCCCCCCCCCCCCCCCCCCCCCCCCCCCCCCCCCCCCCCCCCCCCCCCCCCCCCCCCCCCCCCCCCCCCCCCCCCCCCCCCCCCCCCCCCCCCCCCCCCCCCCCCCCCCCCCCCCCCCCCCCCCCCCCCCCCCCCCCCCCCCCCCCCCCCCCCCCCCCCCCCCCCCCCCCCCCCCCCCCCCCCCCCCCCCCCCCCCCCCCCCCCCCCCCCCCCCCCCCCCCCCCCCCCCCCCCCCCCCCCCCCCCCCCCCCCCCCCCCCCCCCCCCCCCCCCCCCCCCCCCCCCCCCCCCCCCCCCCCCCCCCCCCCCCCCCCCCCCCCCCCCCCCCCCCCCCCCCCCCCCCCCCCCCCCCCCCCCCCCCCCCCCCCCCCCCCCCCCCCCCCCCCCCCCCCCCCCCCCCCCCCCCCCCCCCCCCCCCCCCCCCCCCCCCCCCCCCCCCCCCCCCCCCCCCCCCCCCCCCCCCCCCCCCCCCCCCCCCCCCCCCCCCCCCCCCCCCCCCCCCCCCCCCCCCCCCCCCCCCCCCCCCCCCCCCCCCCCCCCCCCCCCCCCCCCCCCCCCCCCCCCCCCCCCCCCCCCCCCCCCCCCCCCCCCCCCCCCCCCCCCCCCCCCCCCCCCCCCCCCCCCCCCCCCCCCCCCCCCCCCCCCCCCCCCCCCCCCCCCCCCCCCCCCCCCCCCCCCCCCCCCCCCCCCCCCCCCCCCCCCCCCCCCCCCCCCCCCCCCCCCCCCCCCCCCCCCCCCCCCCCCCCCCCCCCCCCCCCCCCCCCCCCCCCCCCCCCCCCCCCCCCCCCCCCCCCCCCCCCCCCCCCCCCCCCCCCCCCCCCCCCCCCCCCCCCCCCCCCCCCCCCCCCCCCCCCCCCCCCCCCCCCCCCCCCCCCCCCCCCCCCCCCCCCCCCCCCCCCCCCCCCCCCCCCCCCCCCCCCCCCCCCCCCCCCCCCCCCCCCCCCCCCCCCCCCCCCCCCCCCCCCCCCCCCCCCCCCCCCCCCCCCCCCCCCCCCCCCCCCCCCCCCCCCCCCCCCCCCCCCCCCCCCCCCCCCCCCCCCCCCCCCCCCCCCCCCCCCCCCCCCCCCCCCCCCCCCCCCCCCCCCCCCCCCCCCCCCCCCCCCCCCCCCCCCCCCCCCCCCCCCCCCCCCCCCCCCCCCCCCCCCCCCCCCCCCCCCCCCCCCCCCCCCCCCCCCCCCCCCCCCCCCCCCCCCCCCCCCCCCCCCCCCCCCCCCCCCCCCCCCCCCCCCCCCCCCCCCCCCCCCCCCCCCCCCCCCCCCCCCCCCCCCCCCCCCCCCCCCCCCCCCCCCCCCCCCCCCCCCCCCCCCCCCCCCCCCCCCCCCCCCCCCCCCCCCCCCCCCCCCCCCCCCCCCCCCCCCCCCCCCCCCCCCCCCCCCCCCCCCCCCCCCCCCCCCCCCCCCCCCCCCCCCCCCCCCCCCCCCCCCCCCCCCCCCCCCCCCCCCCCCCCCCCCCCCCCCCCCCCCCCCCCCCCCCCCCCCCCCCCCCCCCCCCCCCCCCCCCCCCCCCCCCCCCCCCCCCCCCCCCCCCCCCCCCCCCCCCCCCCCCCCCCCCCCCCCCCCCCCCCCCCCCCCCCCCCCCCCCCCCCCCCCCCCCCCCCCCCCCCCCCCCCCCCCCCCCCCCCCCCCCCCCCCCCCCCCCCCCCCCCCCCCCCCCCCCCCCCCCCCCCCCCCCCCCCCCCCCCCCCCCCCCCCCCCCCCCCCCCCCCCCCCCCCCCCCCCCCCCCCCCCCCCCCCCCCCCCCCCCCCCCCCCCCCCCCCCCCCCCCCCCCCCCCCCCCCCCCCCCCCCCCCCCCCCCCCCCCCCCCCCCCCCCCCCCCCCCCCCCCCCCCCCCCCCCCCCCCCCCCCCCCCCCCCCCCCCCCCCCCCCCCCCCCCCCCCCCCCCCCCCCCCCCCCCCCCCCCCCCCCCCCCCCCCCCCCCCCCCCCCCCCCCCCCCCCCCCCCCCCCCCCCCCCCCCCCCCCCCCCCCCCCCCCCCCCCCCCCCCCCCCCCCCCCCCCCCCCCCCCCCCCCCCCCCCCCCCCCCCCCCCCCCCCCCCCCCCCCCCCCCCCCCCCCCCCCCCCCCCCCCCCCCCCCCCCCCCCCCCCCCCCCCCCCCCCCCCCCCCCCCCCCCCCCCCCCCCCCCCCCCCCCCCCCCCCCCCCCCCCCCCCCCCCCCCCCCCCCCCCCCCCCCCCCCCCCCCCCCCCCCCCCCCCCCCCCCCCCCCCCCCCCCCCCCCCCCCCCCCCCCCCCCCCCCCCCCCCCCCCCCCCCCCCCCCCCCCCCCCCCCCCCCCCCCCCCCCCCCCCCCCCCCCCCCCCCCCCCCCCCCCCCCCCCCCCCCCCCCCCCCCCCCCCCCCCCCCCCCCCCCCCCCCCCCCCCCCCCCCCCCCCCCCCCCCCCCCCCCCCCCCCCCCCCCCCCCCCCCCCCCCCCCCCCCCCCCCCCCCCCCCCCCCCCCCCCCCCCCCCCCCCCCCCCCCCCCCCCCCCCCCCCCCCCCCCCCCCCCCCCCCCCCCCCCCCCCCCCCCCCCCCCCCCCCCCCCCCCCCCCCCCCCCCCCCCCCCCCCCCCCCCCCCCCCCCCCCCCCCCCCCCCCCCCCCCCCCCCCCCCCCCCCCCCCCCCCCCCCCCCCCCCCCCCCCCCCCCCCCCCCCCCCCCCCCCCCCCCCCCCCCCCCCCCCCCCCCCCCCCCCCCCCCCCCCCCCCCCCCCCCCCCCCCCCCCCCCCCCCCCCCCCCCCCCCCCCCCCCCCCCCCCCCCCCCCCCCCCCCCCCCCCCCCCCCCCCCCCCCCCCCCCCCCCCCCCCCCCCCCCCCCCCCCCCCCCCCCCCCCCCCCCCCCCCCCCCCCCCCCCCCCCCCCCCCCCCCCCCCCCCCCCCCCCCCCCCCCCCCCCCCCCCCCCCCCCCCCCCCCCCCCCCCCCCCCCCCCCCCCCCCCCCCCCCCCCCCCCCCCCCCCCCCCCCCCCCCCCCCCCCCCCCCCCCCCCCCCCCCCCCCCCCCCCCCCCCCCCCCCCCCCCCCCCCCCCCCCCCCCCCCCCCCCCCCCCCCCCCCCCCCCCCCCCCCCCCCCCCCCCCCCCCCCCCCCCCCCCCCCCCCCCCCCCCCCCCCCCCCCCCCCCCCCCCCCCCCCCCCCCCCCCCCCCCCCCCCCCCCCCCCCCCCCCCCCCCCCCCCCCCCCCCCCCCCCCCCCCCCCCCCCCCCCCCCCCCCCCCCCCCCCCCCCCCCCCCCCCCCCCCCCCCCCCCCCCCCCCCCCCCCCCCCCCCCCCCCCCCCCCCCCCCCCCCCCCCCTCTTTTATGTATGATTGGTTATCTTTGCAAGTCTCTTTGAATTATCAGTTTGGATTGGCCTACTAGATTGATCTTTCTTGCAATAGGAGAAGTGCTTAGCTTTGGGTTCAATCTTGCGGTGTCCTTTCCCAGTGACAGCAGGGGCAGCAAGGCACGTATTGTATTGTTGCCATCGAGGATAAAAAGATGGGTTTATATCATATTGCATGAGTTTATCCCTCTACATCATGTCATCTTACTTAAAGCATTACTCTGTTCTTATGAACTTAATACTCTAGATGCATGCTGGATAGCGGTCGATGTGTGGAGTAATAGTAGTAGATGCAGGCAGGAGTCGGTCTACTTGTCGCGGACGTGAAGCCTATATACATGATCATACCTAGATATTCTCATAACTATGCTCAATTCTATCAATTGCTCGACAGTAATTCGTTTACCCACCGTAATATTTATGCTCTTGAGAGAAGCCACTAGTGAAACCTATGGCCCCCGGGTCTATTTTCCATCATATTAATCTTCCAACACTTAGTTATTTTTATTGCCTTTTATTTTACTTTGCATCTTTATTATAAAAATACCAAAAATATTATCTTATCATATCTATCAGATCTCACTCTCGTAAGTGACCGTGAAGGGATTGACAACCCCTTTATCGCGTTGGTTGCGAGGTTCTTGTTTGTTTGTGTAGGTGCATGGGACGCGTGCGTGATCTCCTACTGGATTGATACCTTGGTTCTCAAAAACTGAGGGAAATACTTACGCTACTTTGCTGCATCACCCCTTCCTCTTCAGGGAAAACCAACGCAGTGCTCAAGAGGTAGCAAGAAGGATTTCTGGCGCCGTTGCCGGGGAGTCTACGCACAAGTCAAGACATACCAAGTACCCATCACAAACTCATCTCCCGCATTACATTATTTGCCATTTGCCTCTTGTTTTCCTCTCCCCCACTTCACCCTTGCCGTTTTATTCGCCCTCTCTTTTCCGTTCGCCTCTTTTCCCCCCCCCCCCCCCCCCCCCCCCCCCCCCCCCCCCCCCCCCCCCCCCCCCCCCCCCCCCCCCCCCCCCCCCCCCCCCCCCCCCCCCCCCCCCCCCCCCCCCCCCCCCCCCCCCCCCCCCCCCCCCCCCCCCCCCCCCCCCCCCCCCCCCCCCCCCCCCCCCCCCCCCCCCCCCCCCCCCCCCCCCCCCCCCCCCCCCCCCCCCCCCCCCCCCCCCCCCCCCCCCCCCCCCCCCCCCCCCCCCCCCCCCCCCCCCCCCCCCCCCCCCCCCCCCCCCCCCCCCCCCCCCCCCCCCCCCCCCCCCCCCCCCCCCCCCCCCCCCCCCCCCCCCCCCCCCCCCCCCCCCCCCCCCCCCCCCCCCCCCCCCCCCCCCCCCCCCCCCCCCCCCCCCCCCCCCCCCCCCCCCCCCCCCCCCCCCCCCCCCCCCCCCCCCCCCCCCCCCCCCCCCCCCCCCCCCCCCCCCCCCCCCCCCCCCCCCCCCCCCCCCCCCCCCCCCCCCCCCCCCCCCCCCCCCCCCCCCCCCCCCCCCCCCCCCCCCCCCCCCCCCCCCCCCCCCCCCCCCCCCCCCCCCCCCCCCCCCCCCCCCCCCCCCCCCCCCCCCCCCCCCCCCCCCCCCCCCCCCCCCCCCCCCCCCCCCCCCCCCCCCCCCCCCCCCCCCCCCCCCCCCCCCCCCCCCCCCCCCCCCCCCCCCCCCCCCCCCCCCCCCCCCCCCCCCCCCCCCCCCCCCCCCCCCCCCCCCCCCCCCCCCCCCCCCCCCCCCCCCCCCCCCCCCCCCCCCCCCCCCCCCCCCCCCCCCCCCCCCCCCCCCCCCCCCCCCCCCCCCCCCCCCCCCCCCCCCCCCCCCCCCCCCCCCCCCCCCCCCCCCCCCCCCCCCCCCCCCCCCCCCCCCCCCCCCCCCCCCCCCCCCCCCCCCCCCCCCCCCCCCCCCCCCCCCCCCCCCCCCCCCCCCCCCCCCCCCCCCCCCCCCCCCCCCCCCCCCCCCCCCCCCCCCCCCCCCCCCCCCCCCCCCCCCCCCCCCCCCCCCCCCCCCCCCCCCCCCCCCCCCCCCCCCCCCCCCCCCCCCCCCCCCCCCCCCCCCCCCCCCCCCCCCCCCCCCCCCCCCCCCCCCCCCCCCCCCCCCCCCCCCCCCCCCCAAACAACACATGAAAAACAGAATCTGTCAAAAACAGAACAGTCTGTAGTAATCCGTAACTAGCGCAAACTTCTGGAACTCAAAAAATTCAGACAAAATAGGAAGACCTATACAATTTGTTTATTGATCAGAATAAATTTGAATCAATATTTTATCACGTTCTAGTGATTTTTAACAATTGTTTTCGTGAACAGAAAGTTTCTGGAATTTTCAGCAAGATCAAATAAATATCATCCAAGAAGATCCTATAGGTTTAACTTGGCACAAACACTAATTAAAACATAAAAACAAGTCTAACCAGAGGATAGATCAAATATTTATTCCTAAACAGAAGCAAAAAACAAAAAATAAAATAAAATTGGGTTGCCTCCCAACAAGCGCTATCGTTTAACGCCCCTAGCTAGGCATAAAAGCAAGGATAGATCTAGGTATTGCCATCTTTGGTAGGCAATCCATAAGTGGCTCTCATAATAGATTCATATGGTAATTTGATTTTATTTATAGGGAAGTGTTCCATGCCTTTCCTTAACGGAAATTGGAATCTAATATTCCCTTCCTTCATATCAATAATTGCACCAATCGTTCTAAGGAAAGGTCTACCAAGAATAATAGGACATGAAGGATTGCAATCTATATCAAGAACAATAAAATCTACGGGCACATAATTCCTATTTGCAACAATAAGAACATCATTAATTCTTCCCATAGGTTTTTTAATAGTGGAATCTGTAAGGTGTAAGTTTAAAGAGCAATCATCAAATTCGCGGAAACCTAACAAATCACACAAAGTTTTTGGAATCGTGGAAACACTAGCACCCAAATCACACAAAGCATAGCATTCATGATCTTTAATTTTAATTTTAATAGTAGGTTCCCACTCATCATACAGTTTTCTAGGGATAGAAACTTCCAACTCAAGTTTTTCTTCATAAGATTGCATCAAAGCATCGATGATATGTTTAGTAAAAGCTTTATTTTGGTTATAAGCATGAGGAGAATTTAGCACGGATTGCAACAAGGAAATACAATCTATCAAAGAGCAATTATCATAATTAAATTCCTTGAAATCCAAAATAGTGGGTTCACTAATATCTAGAGTTTTGATCTCTTCAATCTCACTTTTACCAATTTTTGCATCAAGATCTAAAGACTCCGATTTTTTGGAACACCTTCTAGGTAAAGGTGGCTCATATTCAGTCCCATCATTATCAAGATTCATATTGCAAAACAAAGATTTAATAGGGGACACATCAATAACTTTTAGATCTTCATCTTTATTTTCATAGAAACTAGAAGAACACGCTTTCACAAAGCAGTCTTTCTTAGCACGCATCCTAGCGGTTCTTTCTTTGCACTCATCAATGGAAATTCTCATGGCTTTGAGAGACTCATTGATATCATGCTTAGGTGGAATAGATCTAAGTTTCAAAGAATCAACATCAAGAGAAATTCTATCAACGTTCCTAGCCAATTCATCAACTTTAAGCAATTTTTCTTCAAGCAAAGCATTGAAATTCTTGTTTGAATTCATAAACTCCTTAACACTAGTCTCAAATTCAGAGGGCATCTTATTAA
>JAAAWM010010303.1:0-38198 GCA_036873465.1 Thinopyrum obtusiflorum | reverse complement strand
AAGAAAAGAAAAGAAATAAAACTATTTACACGGGAAAGCTCCCAACAAGCAACAGAAGAACGGGAAATCTTTTTGGGTTTTTCTTTTTAATTATTACTACTACAGCAAGAAAAGTAAACTAACTAAAAGCTACACTAATTTTTTTTTGGTTTTTCTTAAGGTTTAACAAACACACAAGAAGAAAGCAGGAAAAAGAAAATAAACTAGCATGGATATTACAGTGAAAAAGTATGAGCACCGACATCTAGCAATGAGTGTGTGTAAACATAAATGTAATGTCGGTGGGAAATACGTACTCCCCCAAGCTTAGGCTTTTGGCCTAAGTTGGTTCATTGCCAAGGATGGCCTGGCGGATACCCGTAGGTGTAGCTGGGGTCATACTGAGATGCAGCGGCTATCGCCTCCTGAGCTGCAGCGTGGCGGCGAGCTGCCTCCGCCCTCCTCTCGTACTCATCTGCCTCCTCTCTGATAATAACATATCTTCCTTTTGCCTGATAATCAAAGAAGGCAGGAGCAGGGAGAGTAATACGGACAGCACGGCGTCTGTCAAAGATTAAGCGATACTGGAGAGGTGATTCATTCCTCTCAATAAACTGGTGGTGGACCATAGCATTATAGTCTAAATAAGTAGGAGGCAACTCAATGTCATCCTCACGAACGTCCACACCAAGAAAATCAGCTAAGCGGGTTGCATAAATTCCTCCAAAGAAATCTCCATTAAATCTATTATGATGCAACCTACGTGCAACAATGGCTCCCAAATTATAAGTTTGGTCACCTAACACAGCACTCCTAAGAATACTGAGATCAGGGACACACATGTGACATGCTTCATCTTTACCATTTATGCACCTACCTATGAAGAGAGCAAAATAATGTATAGCAGGAAAATGAATGCTCCCTATGGTAGCTTGTGCTATATCTCTAGATTCCCCCACGGTTATACTAGCAAGAAAATTTCTAAATTCAGATTTGCGGGGATCACTAGTACTACCCCATTGTGGAAGTTTGCAAGCAGAAGTAAAATCCTCTAAGTCCATGGTATAAGATTTTTCATAAAGATCAAACAGGACAGTTGGAGAATTACGTGAAGATGAAAATTCAAACCTCCTCACAAATGAACTAGTGAGATGATAATATTGGCCGCACTTGTCTGCCTCAAAGCTCTCAAGATCAGTGTTACGCAAGTATGCGTTAAATTCTTCTTTGATTCCCGCTCGATCCATAAAATTTTCTGAGGGCCATTCACAAGGCCGCACTGGAGCGTCCCTTGGTGGCTCTCATCAGCATCACGCATTGCAAGCCTAGGTCCTTGCTTCCTTGAAGAACCACCTTGGAACATTTTCCTAAACATATTTCTTCCTCTAAAAAATTTCTGAAATTTTTAGTAACCTCAAATAAAAGTTAACCAACTTCAATAAAATTGATAGCAACTACTCCTACAAGTGCCTAGAGCCTCTATCAAGCATTAGAACTACTTGGAACCATATAAATTTGACATGCAAGCTCAAGAACATGGTCACCTAGGCAGCACAAATTTGCAATGAATAAAGCACTAGAACAGGGGGGGGGGGGGGGGGGGGGGGGGGGGGGGGGGGGGGGGGGGGGGGGGGGGGGGGGGGGGGGGGGAAATCGCAGCAAAATGAGCTAGAACTCGTGCTTGAGCTGGATATTGGTGTTTGTGGGAGGAAGAAGGAGTGTATGGGTGCAGGAATAAGTGGAGGAGGGCCACCGTGGGCCCACGAGGCAGGGGGGCGCGCCCAGGGGGGTAGGGCGCGCCCTCCACCCTCGTGGCCAGGTGCTTGCCCCTCCTGCTGTGTTCTCAGTACCAGAAATTCTCAAAAATTCTAGAAAAAATCATATTCCATTTTCAGGGCATTTGGAGAACTTTTATTTTCGGGGTATTTTTATATTGCACGGATAAATCAGAAAACAGACAGGGAAATACTATTTTTACTTTATTTCGACTAAATAATAGAAAGTAGAGAAAGGGTACAGAAGGTTGTGCCTTCTAGTTTCATCCATCTCATGTTCATCAAAAGGAATCCACTAACAAGGTTGATCAAGTCTTGTTAACAAACTCATTCCGAATAACATGGAACCGGAGAAATTTCGAATAACACTATGTTACCTCAACGGGGATATGCACATCCCCAATAATAAGAATATCATATTTCTTCTTGACAGTAGGAAGAGGAAATTCAAAACCTGCAAACATAATCGATGGAATTTTTCCAATAGAGTTGATACTATGGACTTGAGGTTGTTTCCTCGGAAAGTGTACCGTATGCTCATTACCATTAACATGAAAAGTGACATTGCCTTTGTTGCAATCAATAACAGCCCCTGCAGTATTCAGAAAAGGTCTTCCAAGAATAATAGACATACTATCGTCCTCGGGAATATCAAGAATAACAAAGTCCGTTAAAATAGTAACGTTTGCAACCACAACAGACACATCCTCACAAATACCGACAGGTATAGCAGTTGATTTATCAGCCATTTGCAAAGATATTTCAGTAGGTGTCAACTTATTCAAATCAAGTCTACGGTATAAAGAGAGAGAGGCATAACACTAACACCGGCTCCAACATCACATAAAGCAGTTTTAACATAGTTTCTTTTAATGGAGCATGGTATAGTAGGTACTCCTGGATCTCCTAGTTTCTTTGGTATTCCACCCTTAAAAGTATAATTAGCAAGCATGGTGGAAATCTCAGCTTTCGGTATCTTTCTTTTATTAGTAACAATATCTTTCATATACTTAGCATAAGGATTCATTTTGAGCATATCAGTTAATCGCATACGCAAAAAGATAGGTCTAATCATTTCAGCAAAGCGCTCAAAATCCTCATCATCCTTTTTCTTGGATGGTTTGGGAGGAAAAGGCATGGGTTTCTGAACCCATGGTTCCCTTTCTTTACCATGCTTCCTAGCAACAAAGTCTCTCTTATCATAACGTTGATTCTTTGATTGTGGGTTATCAAGATCAACAGCAGGTTCAATTTCTACATCATTATCATTACTAGGTTGAGCATCATCATGAACATCTTCATTAACATTTTCACTAGGTTCATGTTCATTACCAGATTGTGTTTCAGCATCAGAAATAGATATATCATTTGGATTCTCAGGTGGTTCAGCAATAGGTTCACTAGAGGTTTGCAAAGTCCTATCATTTTTCTTTTTCTTCCTTTTAGAAGAACTAGGTGCATCAATATTATTTCTCTGAGAATCTTGCTCAATTCTCTTAGGGTGGCCTTCAGGATACAAAGGTTCCTGAGTCATCCTACCAGTTCTAGTAGCCACTCTAACAGCATAGTCATTATTCTTACTATTCATTTCATTGATCAAATCATTTTGAGCTTTAAGTACTTGTTCTACTTGAGTGGTAACCATAGAAGCATGTTTAGTGATGAGCTTTAAGTACTTGTTCTACTTGAGTGGTAACCATAGAAGCATGTTTAGTGATGAGTTTAAGTTCACCTCTAACATCAGCCATGTAATTACCCAAGTGTTCAATCATATAAGCATTTTGTTTTAATTGTCTACCAAAATAAGCATTGAAATCTTCTTGTTTAACCATAAAGTTGTCAAACTCATCCAAGCATTGGCTAGCAATTTTAGTAGGAGGGATTTCAGCTTTATCATATCTATAGAGAGAATTTACCTTTACTACCTGTGTCGGGTTATCAAGACCATGAGGTTCTTCAATAGGTAATGGATTAAGATCATATGTTTCTTCAACAGGCGGTAGATTAAGACCATGTATTTCTTCAATAGGAGGTAAATTCTTAACATCTTCAGCTTTAATACCTTTTTCTTTCATAGATTTCTTTGCCTCTTGCATATCTTCAGGACTGAGAAATAGAACACCTCTCTTCTTCGGAGTTGGTTTAGGAATAGGCTCAGGAATTGGCTCAGGAGCTGGCTCAGGAAGAGTCCAATTATTTTCATTTGCTAACATATTATTCAATAGAATTTCAGTTTCATCCAGTGTTCTTTCCCTGAAAACAGAACCAGCACAACTATCCAGGTAATCTCTGGAAGCATCGGTTAGTCCATTATAAAAGATATCAAGTATTTCATTTTTCTTAAGAGGATGATCAGGCAAAGCATTAAGTAACTTGAGAAGCCTCCCCCAAGCTTGTGGGAGACTCTCTTCTTCAATTTGCACAAAGTTGTATATTTCCCTCAAAGCAGCTTGTTTCTTATGAGCAGGGAAATATTTAGCAGAGAAGTAATAAATCATATCCTGGGGACTACGCACACAACCAGGATCAAGAGAATTAAACCATATCTTAGCATCACCTTTTAATGAGAACGGAAATATTTTAAGGATATAAAAGTAGCGAGTTCTCTCATCATTAGTGAACAGGGTGGCTATATCATTTAATTTAGTAAGATGTGCCACAACAGTTTCAGATTCATAGCCATGAAAAGGATCAGATTCAACCAAAGTAATTATATCAGGATCAACAGAGAATTCATAATCCTTATCGGTAACACAGATAGGTGAAGTAGCAAAAGCAGGGTCAGGTTTCATTCTATCCATAAGAGATTGCTGATTCCATTTAGCTAATAATCTCTTGAGTTCATATCTATCTTTGCAAGCTAAAATAGCTGCAGAAGCTTCTTTATCAAAAACATAACCCTCAGGAATAACAGGCAAGTCTTCATCATCAATTTCATCAATATTATCAGTTTCAATATTTTCTTTCTCTCTAGCCCTAGCAATTTGTTCATCAAGAAATTCACTAAGTGGCACAGTAGTATCAAGCATAGAAGTAGTTTCATCATAAGTATCATGCAGGGGGGGGGGGGGGGGGGGGGGGGGGGGGGGGGGGGGGGGGGGGGGTAGCAGAAGCAGGTTTAGGTGTCGCAAGCTTACTCAAAACAGAAGGTGAATCCAGTGCAGAGCTAGATGGCAGTTCCATACCTCCCCTCGTAGTTGAGGGATAAATTTTTGTTTTTGCGTCTTTCAAGTTCTTCATAGTGACCAGCAGATATAAATCCCAAGTGACTCAAAGAATAGAGCTATGCTCCCCGGCAACGGCGCCAGAAAATAGTCTTGATAAGCCACAAGTATAGGGGATCGCAACAGTTTTCGAGGGTAGAGTATTCAACCCAAATTTATTGATTCGACACAAGGGGAGCCAAAGAATATTCTCAAGTATTAGCAGTTGAGTTGTCAATTCAACCACACCTGGATAACTTAATATATGCAGCAAAGTATTTAGTAGCAAAGTAGTATGATAGTAACGGTAACGGTAGCAAAAGTAATATTTTTGGGTTTTGTAGTGTTTGTAACAGTAGCAACGGAAAAGTAAATAAGCGAAGAACAATATATGAAATGCTCGTAGGCATTGGATCGGTGATGGAGAATTATGCCGGATGCGGTTCATCATGTAACAGTCATAACATAGGGTGACACAGAACTAGCTCCAATTCATCAATGTAATGTAGGCATGTATTCCGAATATAGTCATACGTGCTTATGGAAAAGAACTTGCATGACATCTTTTGTCCTACCCTCCCGTGGCAGCGGGGTCCTAACAAAAACTAAGGGATATTAAGGCCTCCTTTTAATAGAGTACCAGACCAAAGCATTAGGGGGGGGGGGGGGGGGGGGGGGGGGGGGGGGGGGGGGGGGGGGGGGGGGGGGGGGGGGGGGGGGGGGGGGGGGGGGGGGGGGGGGGGGGGGGGGGGGGGGGGGGGGGGGGGGGGGGGGGGGGGGGGGGGGGGGGGGGGGGGGGGGGGGGGGGGGGGGGGGGGGGGGGGGGGGGGGGGGGGGGGGGGGGGGGGGGGGGGGGGGGGGGGGGGGGGGGGGGGGGGGGGGGGGGGGGGGGGGGGGGGGGGGGGGGGGGGGGGGGGGGGGGGGGGGGGGGGGGGGGGGGGGGGGGGGGGGGGGGGGGGGGGGGGGGGGGGGGGGGGGGGGGGGGGGGGGGGGGGGGGGGGGGGGGGGGGGGGGGGGGGGGGGGGGGGGGGGGGGGGGGGGGGGGGGGGGGGGGGGGGGGGGGGGGGGGGGGGGGGGGGGGGGGGGGGGGGGGGGGGGGGGGGGGGGGGGGGGGGGGGGGGGGGGGGGGGGGGGGGGGGGGGGGGGGGGGGGGGGGGGGGGGGGGGGGGGGGGGGGGGGGGGGGGGGGGGGGGGGGGGGGGGGGGGGGGGGGGGGGGGGGGGGGGGGGGGGGGGGGGGGGGGGGGGGGGGGGGGGGGGGGGGGGGGGGGGGGGGGGGGGGGGGGGGGGGGGGGGGGGGGGGGGGGGGGGGGGGGGGGGGGGGGGGGGGGGGGGGGGGGGGGGGGGGGGGGGGGGGGGGGGGGGGGGGGGGGGGGGGGGGGGGGGGGGGGGGGGGGGGGGGGGGGGGGGGGGGGGGGGGGGGGGGGGGGGGGGGGGGGGGGGGGGGGGGGGGGGGGGGGGGGGGGGGGGGGGGGGGGGGGGGGGGGGGGGGGGGGGGGGGGGGGGGGGGGGGGGGGGGGGGGGGGGGGGGGGGGGGGGGGGGGGGGGGGGGGGGGGGGGGGGGGGGGGGGGGGGGGGGGGGGGGGGGGGGGGGGGGGGGGGGGGGGGGGGGGGGGGGGGGGGGGGGGGGGGGGGGGGGGGGGGGGGGGGGGGGGGGGGGGGGGGGGGGGGGGGGGGGGGGGGGGGGGGGGGGGGGGGGGGGGGGGGGGGGGGGGGGGGGGGGGGGGGGGGGGGGGGGGGGGGGGGGGGGGGGGGGGGGGGGGGGGGGGGGGGGGGGGGGGGGGGGGGGGGGGGGGGGGGGGGGGGGGGGGGGGGGGGGGGGGGGGGGGGGGGGGGGGGGGGGGGGGGGGGGGGGGGGGGGGGGGGGGGGGGGGGGGGGGGGGGGGGGGGGGGGGGGGGGGGGGGGGGGGGGGGGGGGGGGGGGGGGGGGGGGGGGGGGGGGGGGGGGGGGGGGGGGGGGGGGGGGGGGGGGGGGGGGGGGGGGGGGGGGGGGGGGGGGGGGGGGGGGGGGGGGGGGGGGGGGGGGGGGGGGGGGGGGGGGGGGGGGGGGGGGGGGGGGGGGGGGGGGGGGGGGGGGGGGGGGGGGGGGGGGGGGGGGGGGGGGGGGGGGGGGGGGGGGGGGGGGGGGGGGGGGGGGGGGGGGGGGGGGGGGGGGGGGGGGGGGGGGGGGGGGGGGGGGGGGGGGGGGGGGGGGGGGGGGGGGGGGGGGGGGGGGGGGGGGGGGGGGGGGGGGGGGGGGGGGGGGGGGGGGGGGGGGGGGGGGGGGGGGGGGGGGGGGGGGGGGGGGGGGGGGGGGGGGGGGGGGGGGGGGGGGGGGGGGGGGGGGGGGGGGGGGGGGGGGGGGGGGGGGGGGGGGGGGGGGGGGGGGGGGGGGGGGGGGGGGGGGGGGGGGGGGGGGGGGGGGGGGGGGGGGGGGGGGGGGGGGGGGGGGGGGGGGGGGGGGGGGGGGGGGGGGGGGGGGGGGGGGGGGGGGGGGGGGGGGGGGGGGGGGGGGGGGGGGGGGGGGGGGGGGGGGGGGGGGGGGGGGGGGGGGGGGGGGGGGGGGGGGGGGGGGGGGGGGGGGGGGGGGGGGGGGGGGGGGGGGGGGGGGGGGGGGGGGGGGGGGGGGGGGGGGGGGGGGGGGGGGGGGGGGGGGGGGGGGGGGGGGGGGGGGGGGGGGGGGGGGGGGGGGGGGGGGGGGGGGGGGGGGGGGGGGGGGGGGGGGGGGGGGGGGGGGGGGGGGGGGGGGGGGGGGGGGGGGGGGGGGGGGGGGGGGGGGGGGGGGGGGGGGGGGGGGGGGGGGGGGGGGGGGGGGGGGGGGGGGGGGGGGGGGGGGGGGGGGGGGGGGGGGGGGGGGGGGGGGGGGGGGGGGGGGGGGGGGGGGGGGGGGGGGGGGGGGGGGGGGGGGGGGGGGGGGGGGGGGGGGGGGGGGGGGGGGGGGGGGGGGGGGGGGGGGGGGGGGGGGGGGGGGGGGGGGGGGGGGGGGGGGGGGGGGGGGGGGGGGGGGGGGGGGGGGGGGGGGGGGGGGGGGGGGGGGGGGGGGGGGGGGGGGGGGGGGGGGGGGGGGGGGGGGGGGGGGGGGGGGGGGGGGGGGGGGGGGGGGGGGGGGGGGGGGGGGGGGGGGGGGGGGGGGGGGGGGGGGGGGGGGGGGGGGGGGGGGGGGGGGGGGGGGGGGGGGGGGGGGGGGGGGGGGGGGGGGGGGGGGGGGGGGGGGGGGGGGGGGGGGGGGGGGGGGGGGGGGGGGGGGGGGGGGGGGGGGGGGGGGGGGGGGGGGGGGGGGGGGGGGGGGGGGGGGGGGGGGGGGGGGGGGGGGGGGGGGGGGGGGGGGGGGGGGGGGGGGGGGGGGGGGGGGGGGGGGGGGGGGGGGGGGGGGGGGGGGGGGGGGGGGGGGGGGGGGGGGGGGGGGGGGGGGGGGGGGGGGGGGGGGGGGGGGGGGGGGGGGGGGGGGGGGGGGGGGGGGGGGGGGGGGGGGGGGGGGGGGGGGGGGGGGGGGGGGGGGGGGGGGGGGGGGGGGGGGGGGGGGGGGGGGGGGGGGGGGGGGGGGGGGGGGGGGGGGGGGGGGGGGGGGGGGGGGGGGGGGGGGGGGGGGGGGGGGGGGGGGGGGGGGGGGGGGGGGGGGGGGGGGGGGGGGGGGGGGGGGGGGGGGGGGGGGGGGGGGGGGGGGGGGGGGGGGGGGGGGGGGGGGGGGGGGGGGGGGGGGGGGGGGGGGGGGGGGGGGGGGGGGGGGGGGGGGGGGGGGGGGGGGGGGGGGGGGGGGGGGGGGGGGGGGGGGGGGGGGGGGGGGGGGGGGGGGGGGGGGGGGGGGGGGGGGGGGGGGGGGGGGGGGGGGGGGGGGGGGGGGGGGGGGGGGGGGGGGGGGGGGGGGGGGGGGGGGGGGGGGGGGGGGGGGGGGGGGGGGGGGGGGGGGGGGGGGGGGGGGGGGGGGGGGGGGGGGGGGGGGGGGGGGGGGGGGGGGGGGGGGGGGGGGGGGGGGGGGGGGGGGGGGGGGGGGGGGGGGGGGGGGGGGGGGGGGGGGGGGGGGGGGGGGGGGGGGGGGGGGGGGGGGGGGGGGGGGGGGGGGGGGGGGGGGGGGGGGGGGGGGGGGGGGGGGGGGGGGGGGGGGGGGGGGGGGGGGGGGGGGGGGGGGGGGGGGGGGGGGGGGGGGGGGGGGGGGGGGGGGGGGGGGGGGGGGGGGGGGGGGGGGGGGGGGGGGGGGGGGGGGGGGGGGGGGGGGGGGGGGGGGGGGGGGGGGGGGGGGGGGGGGGGGGGGGGGGGGGGGGGGGGGGGGGGGGGGGGGGGGGGGGGGGGGGGGGGGGGGGGGGGGGGGGGGGGGGGGGGGGGGGGGGGGGGGGGGGGGGGGGGGGGGGGGGGGGGGGGGGGGGGGGGGGGGGGGGGGGGGGGGGGGGGGGGGGGGGGGGGGGGGGGGGGGGGGGGGGGGGGGGGGGGGGGGGGGGGGGGGGGGGGGGGGGGGGGGGGGGGGGGGGGGGGGGGGGGGGGGGGGGGGGGGGGGGGGGGGGGGGGGGGGGGGGGGGGGGGGGGGGGGGGGGGGGGGGGGGGGGGGGGGGGGGGGGGGGGGGGGGGGGGGGGGGGGGGGGGGGGGGGGGGGGGGGGGGGGGGGGGGGGGGGGGGGGGGGGGGGGGGGGGGGGGGGGGGGGGGGGGGGGGGGGGGGGGGGGGGGGGGGGGGGGGGGGGGGGGGGGGGGGGGGGGGGGGGGGGGGGGGGGGGGGGGGGGGGGGGGGGGGGGGGGGGGGGGGGGGGGGGGGGGGGGGGGGGGGGGGGGGGGGGGGGGGGGGGGGGGGGGGGGGGGGGGGGGGGGGGGGGGGGGGGGGGGGGGGGGGGGGGGGGGGGGGGGGGGGGGGGGGGGGGGGGGGGGGGGGGGGGGGGGGGGGGGGGGGGGGGGGGGGGGGGGGGGGGGGGGGGGGGGGGGGGGGGGGGGGGGGGGGGGGGGGGGGGGGGGGGGGGGGGGGGGGGGGGGGGGGGGGGGGGGGGGGGGGGGGGGGGGGGGGGGGGGGGGGGGGGGGGGGGGGGGGGGGGGGGGGGGGGGGGGGGGGGGGGGGGGGGGGGGGGGGGGGGGGGGGGGGGGGGGGGGGGGGGGGGGGGGGGGGGGGGGGGGGGGGGGGGGGGGGGGGGGGGGGGGGGGGGGGGGGGGGGGGGGGGGGGGGGGGGGGGGGGGGGGGGGGGGGGGGGGGGGGGGGGGGGGGGGGGGGGGGGGGGGGGGGGGGGGGGGGGGGGGGGGGGGGGGGGGGGGGGGGGGGGGGGGGGGGGGGGGGGGGGGGGGGGGGGGGGGGGGGGGGGGGGGGGGGGGGGGGGGGGGGGGGGGGGGGGGGGGGGGGGGGGGGGGGGGGGGGGGGGGGGGGGGGGGGGGGGGGGGGGGGGGGGGGGGGGGGGGGGGGGGGGGGGGGGGGGGGGGGGGGGGGGGGGGGGGGGGGGGGGGGGGGGGGGGGGGGGGGGGGGGGGGGGGGGGGGGGGGGGGGGGGGGGGGGGGGGGGGGGGGGGGGGGGGGGGGGGGGGGGGGGGGGGGGGGGGGGGGGGGGGGGGGGGGGGGGGGGGGGGGGGGGGGGGGGGGGGGGGGGGGGGGGGGGGGGGGGGGGGGGGGGGGGGGGGGGGGGGGGGGGGGGGGGGGGGGGGGGGGGGGGGGGGGGGGGGGGGGGGGGGGGGGGGGGGGGGGGGGGGGGGGGGGGGGGGGGGGGGGGGGGGGGGGGGGGGGGGGGGGGGGGGGGGGGGGGGGGGGGGGGGGGGGGGGGGGGGGGGGGGGGGGGGGGGGGGGGGGGGGGGGGGGGGGGGGGGGGGGGGGGGGGGGGGGGGGGGGGGGGGGGGGGGGGGGGGGGGGGGGGGGGGGGGGGGGGGGGGGGGGGGGGGGGGGGGGGGGGGGGGGGGGGGGGGGGGGGGGGGGGGGGGGGGGGGGGGGGGGGGGGGGGGGGGGGGGGGGGGGGGGGGGGGGGGGGGGGGGGGGGGGGGGGGGGGGGGGGGGGGGGGGGGGGGGGGGGGGGGGGGGGGGGGGGGGGGGGGGGGGGGGGGGGGGGGGGGGGGGGGGGGGGGGGGGGGGGGGGGGGGGGGGGGGGGGGGGGGGGGGGGGGGGGGGGGGGGGGGGGGGGGGGGGGGGGGGGGGGGGGGGGGGGGGGGGGGGGGGGGGGGGGGGGGGGGGGGGGGGGGGGGGGGGGGGGGGGGGGGGGGGGGGGGGGGGGGGGGGGGGGGGGGGGGGGGGGGGGGGGGGGGGGGGGGTGAATAGGCAACTAGCAATTTTTAGCTTTTCTTTACCAAATTAAACTTTGCATCAAATTAGGTTGTCTAGATATGCAACTAGGTGAACAACCTATATGATGCGACAACAACAAGCACACGAGCAAGTAAGGGTAACAACACAAGTAAGCTTGCAAAAGTAAAGGCGCAAGATAACCAAGAGTGGAGCCCGTGAAGATGAGGATGTGTTACCGAAGTTCCTTCCTTTTGAGGGGAAGTACATCTCCGTTGGAGCGGTGTGAAGGCACAATGCTCCCCAAGAAGCCACTAGGGCCACCGTGTTCTCCTCACGCCCTCATACAATGCGAGATGCCGTGATTCCACTATTGGTGCCCTTGAAGGCGGCGACCGAACCTTTACAAACAAGGTTGGAGCAATCTCCACAACAATTGGAGGCTCCCAACACCACCACGAAGCTTCACCACAATGGAGTATGGCTTCGAGGTGACCTCAACCGTCTCTGGTGCTCAAACACCCAAGAGTAACAAGATCCGCTAGGGATAAGTGGGGGAATCAAATTTCTCTTGGTAGAAGTGTAGATCGGGGCCTTCTCAACCAATCTCGAGGAAATCAACAAGTTTGATTGGCTAGGAGAGAGATCGGGCAAAAATGGAGCTTGGAGCAACAATGGAGTTTTTGGTTGGAAGAAGTAAGTCTTCTTGGAGAAGAAGACCCCCTTTTATAGTGGGAGGACAATTCCAACCATTACCCACCACTCAGCCCGTGGCCCACGGAACTACCGCTCCACAGGCGCGGTACTACCGCACAGGCATGCGGTACTACCGCGGTGGACCGCAGTACTACTGGGAGCACGGCAGAGGCCAGTCCAGGCAAAAAGGAGCACCGACAGCGCGCGGTAGATCCGCAGACGCGGTACTACCGCAGCCCCGTGCGGTACTTCCGCAAGGCGGACACGGGCCAGGCCGGGTAGGCACAGAAGTAAAAAACTACATCCGTGACTACCTCCACTGAGAAAAAGTCATGCAAAAATCCGACACGGAACTACCGCGAGCTAGGGTGCGGTACTACCGTGAAGGGTGCGGATGTAAAAAATTACATCCGCCCCTACCTCCGCTCCTGCTACGGAACCTGGCCTGGTGCCACGGTACTACCGCGCCGCAGCACGGTACTACCACGGGGAGCGCGGATGTAAAAAATTACATCCGCGCCTACCACCGCTTGAGAGTGGTGCCAGACCAGAGCTCGCGGTACTACCGCTCGGGTGAGCGGAACTACCGTGGGAGCCTGCGGTACTACCGTGCCCTAGCCCGGTACTACCGCTGGCTTCTGCGATAGTACCGCTCAATAGAGCAGTACTACCGCTAGCCTGAGAGGAGCAAGACAGAGGCCTTCATTTTGCAGAGACAAAGGTGAGACGGAGGAACACTCCAAGGAGCTCGACGAAAGGCGGTTGAGGGAGTCCTGGACTAGGGGGTGTCCGGACAGCCGGACTATCATCGTCCGCCGGACTCCAAGACTATGAAGATACGGGGGGGGGGGGGGGGGGGGGGGGGGGGGGGGGGGGGGGGGGGGGGGGGGGGGGGGGGGGGGGGGGGGGGGGGGGGGGGGGGGGGGGGGGGGGGGGGGGGGGGGGGGGGGGGGGGGGGGGGGGGGGGGGGGGGGGGGGGGGGGGGGGGGGGGGGGGGGGGGGGGGGGGGGGGGGGGGGGGGGGGGGGGGGGGGGGGGGGGGGGGGGGGGGGGGGGGGGGGGGGGGGGGGGGGGGGGGGGGGGGGGGGGGGGGGGGGGGGGGGGGGGGGGGGGGGGGGGGGGGGGGGGGGGGGGGGGGGGGGGGGGGGGGGGGGGGGGGGGGGGGGGGGGGGGGGGGGGGGGGGGGGGGGGGGGGGGGGGGGGGGGGGGGGGGGGGGGGGGGGGGGGGGGGGGGGGGGGGGGGGGGGGGGGGGGGGGGGGGGGGGGGGGGGGGGGGGGGGGGGGGGGGGGGGGGGGGGGGGGGGGGGGGGGGGGGGGGGGGGGGGGGGGGGGGGGGGGGGGGGGGGGGGGGGGGGGGGGGGGGGGGGGGGGGGGGGGGGGGGGGGGGGGGGGGGGGGGGGGGGGGGGGGGGGGGGGGGGGGGGGGGGGGGGGGGGGGGGGGGGGGGGGGGGGGGGGGGGGGGGGGGGGGGGGGGGGGGGGGGGGGGGGGGGGGGGGGGGGGGGGGGGGGGGGGGGGGGGGGGGGGGGGGGGGGGGGGGGGGGGGGGGGGGGGGGGGGGGGGGGGGGGGGGGGGGGGGGGGGGGGGGGGGGGGGGGGGGGGGGGGGGGGGGGGGGGGGGGGGGGGGGGGGGGGGGGGGGGGGGGGGGGGGGGGGGGGGGGGGGGGGGGGGGGGGGGGGGGGGGGGGGGGGGGGGGGGGGGGGGGGGGGGGGGGGGGGGGGGGGGGGGGTTTAGAACACGAGTTAGTGGATTTTGTGATAAGAGTTAGGGTTGAGAGTGAGCGGGATGGGGGTTGGGGTTGGTTTGTTCAGTTACGACTGTCTGAGCAAAATAATTTCCCTACGTTAGAAAATTTGACAAATTTCATTTCATTAGAGATGACTTTGCTGGAAATTGCATGAGCGAGAGGTTCATTTTTTTTTCATCAAGTCGATTAATTTTTGGGTTAGGATAGAAGGGTAAATGCATTTTTTGGTTGCTTCAAGAGTTAATAACAGATACAGTGGCGTATCAGTTGTATGCCCGACAATGGACATCATATTTTTGTTTCGTGGTAATGCACGACATTCAACAGGGCCCAGGAGACATCGGATCTGCCTTCTTGGCTCAGGGGCATCATGAGTGGTGCACGCCTCCTTCCCTTGATGGCAGTGGCGGATCGGCACAAACACGCCCGGGGGGGGGGGGGGGGGGGGGGGGGGATGGCGAAGGTGAGGTGGGCGTCATCTGATTTTAAAGGAAAGGGTTCTAGCAAGAAATGTGTTTCTACAGCGGGAAACCGAGTGGAAAGGGGAGGGTTCGACAGGAAAAGGGAGGGGTGCATTGTGAAGTGGGTTTTTTGTGTTGGAACCGCGTGTTAGAGATAACATGACAGATAGTCTGGACAACCATTCTTCCCCACATATGGGCTGGATTTGGTGAAGCCCAGACTGTTCAGGCGGTTGAACTTTGGGGAGCTCATTGGGCGTTCGTTTGATATTCAACCGAGTCCAGAAGTATGAGGGAGAAATTAGCTTCACCTTGGAGACGACCTTAAAAGTTTGTGTGATACATTTACATGCATTGTAGCCCGTAGCAACACAAAGGCGTTCTACTAGTAAATAGCAATTGTATTCGATTTCAACACGGTGTCAGTTTCGCTCTTCAATCTATGAACTTATGGGTGACAACTTGTGCAGGGAATGAAGAAACGCAAACTTCTACTTCCTTCTATGGCGACAAACTGCAAAGTCCAGCGGCTGCTCAACGAGTTCATGGACCTCCTGTTGGAGTATGAAGGCTCCGTCGAGGAAAACATTGACAAAATGGACGTGAACCTCCAGCAACAAAATCCAAGGTCGATAAAATGGATGCGACACCTCATGCGAAGAAGCCAAGGACAACCCTTCCGGTCCGGTTTGCTGTGGAAAATGAAGAAAAGTTCATACACCATAGTGTCTATTTTGAGAACTTTCCATGGTGGTTTGATTCTGCCTCCTCCCCCTTGTTCATCATGGTGTGACCTCGGTGGAACGACTATGATCTGTTTGCTGTAATGTGAGTGTACAAAGTGTTCATGACTGACTTGGAGTGCATGAATGAATTTTGGAATGAACAACACGTCATCATTCTTGTTGATTTGGATTCTTACAACATGTTATGCTGCCGAACTTTCTAGCAAAAATCCACATGACTAGTCAAAATTTTGTCCTTGTTTGTAATAAAACCGAAACTTTTCAAGTTTTGTTTGCAAAATGCTAGGTTATTTTGGTTGCAACATTATGTTTCTTTTACCAATTTTCTTTCTTTTTTAATTGTTTTTCTCAAAAAGTTCCCCTTTTTGAAAAAAAGTGTTTGCAATTTTCAAAAATGGCTTGGGATATCAGATTCATGGCAATTGACGGTTGAGAATCAATTGACCCTTCGTTCACTTTTTAAAAATCCATTTAAGGATACCTAGACTTCATAATCACGAACTCCAGATATCTCTACTGATAGGAAAAACTCTAGACATCTCTAGTACTTTATTTGACCGCTCCATATACTTTAAAATGACTATACCATATTGATCCCCTGGAAATTGATACACAAACGATTATAACACATCATGGGGATACTAAATAAGTGAAATAATGCAAAATTACTGGATTGCTCGAATTTACGGTGAAACCCATGTGAAACATATTTTTTTCTTAAACAATATATTTTTTGCAAAAAAGTACAATTTTTCATTTAGCACTAGGAAGGCATCTGCGATAATAAATATGAAACTGTACAACAAATTCGCACCATAATATAGACGCTAATTTATGTAGCTTGTTATATAAATAAATAAATTATATGATACATATCGATAATGGCAAAAAAAAATTAGCGACCAACTAAGCCATGATGAGGTAAAATAGTTTAGTATGAATAAAGAAATGATATAATTTAATATTTTTACTAAGCCTATTTTTTTTATTTTTCGGGTTCAATCACACCCCAAAATCTCCGGTCTACAACGGCTTCTAGAACTCAACGACGAGGAGCCGAAACGACTGTGGATCTGTGATTCTACGGTCGGGATCAGAGCTCTCAACCCGCGTGTATTTACGAACTCTCGAGGGTGTTTTCTCCAAATTTGCAGGTGATGCGACTATGATCATTGGATCTCATATACAAAATTGTTAATGTAATTTTTAAAAATATATTTGGTTAATTATACAAGCATCCACACATTAAAAATTTTAATGTGAAAAGTGTTCATGTATCTTTAAAAACATTCATGTAATTTAAAAAATTAAGTATTAAAAAAATTAATGTAGTTTTAGGTAATTATCCATGTATTTTTTTAAATTTGCGTCGTTTGAAAAGGTGTTCATGTATTTATTTAATTTAAAAGTGTTAATGCATTTTAAAATTGTTCACGTTAATAATAAAAAGGTTTCATGTCTCTTGGGAAAAAAAATGGTCATGTTATTTAAGGAAAGTGTGCGTGCATACAACATTGTTCTTGGGGAAATGATTTGGCGACACCTCCAGCAACAAAATCCAAGGTCGTGGTGGTGTTGGATTAGCTAGCTTGTTAGCTGTGTTTCACTTTTGTTGGGGAAATGATTTGGCAGGATGATGATATGGAATGTTTGATCTTGTGTATTGACTGATTTGGTAGTGCATGAATGAATTTTGGAATGAATAGACGCGTTATGCTGTCGAAATTTCTAGCGAAAATGTGCACGACTTGTCCAAAATTTGGCCTTGTATGTAACAAAACTAAAACTTTTCGGTCTTGGCTACAAGATGCCAGGGTCTTTGGGCTGCAAAATTATGTTATTTCTGGGGATGGACGGAGAAAAATATGTTTTCTTTGTCGTGTTTGAGCGTCGACACGTCCATTTGGTAATTCCATCCAATTGATATGTCTTGCACTCTTCAGTGTGATCGTTGATAGCAGTGTCTTTTTGATGAAGCATAGCGAGATTAGTCGCAAACGTCAATTGTGTACCACGGTGCCCAACCAAACAGCAGCCAAGGCAAGCATAGCATGGCAAGGCTCGGCTGTAAGAGCAAGTTGCCCTATAGCCTGGCTGGGCAAAAGTTAAGAATTCCCAACATATTCCAAAGGAGCCCTCGCCTTTCTTTTCGTAGGGATCTCTTGGGCCCTCGCCTGGCAGCATGGAATGAATTACTCTCTCGTATGGAGGACATTCAACTGACAAGCGAGCCGGACAAGTTTCGATGGAAACTACACCAAAACGGTAGTTTCTCAGTCAAGTCCTTGTACGATGCGATGACTCATATCGATGTTCCAGTTGATAACAAAAAATTGTGGAAGCTAAAAATACCTCTGAGAGTGAAGATATTCCTCTGGTTTTTAAGCAGAGGGGTCATCTTAACTAGAGATAACCTGGCACGACGTAACTGGCAAGGTAGTAAGACATGTGTCTTTTGCCAACATGACGAGTCTATCAAACACTTATTTTTTGAGTGTAAGTTTGCTCGCGCAGTATGGGCCATAGTTCAAATAGCTTCAAATCTATACCCCCCACGTAGTGCACGTAACATGTTCGGCAATTGGTTGCGGGGTATTGATAAACAATTTTCTGCACATATTCTTGTGGGGGCGGCTGCCTTATGCTGGGCATTGTGGCTTACCAGGAATGATGTGGTTTTTAATAATAAATGTGTTTCCTCTCCTGTGCAGGTTATTCATGTATGTACGCGATGGCTCCGTACTTGGTCTATTCTGCAGAAGTCGGAGGACAGAGACCTCTTTATGATGGTGTCTACACGGCTGGAGCGTACGGCCAGGGAGGTTTTCTCCCACCATGGATGGCGGTGTAATCTCCGTATAGGATCTGCCCCACCCTAGGCTGGATTGATTTACTTTTGCTGCAAAACAATGTTTATTTTTGGTCGTTTGGACTTGTTGGCTGTGTGCATCATGTTATGCAGAGGCCGGGCATTTTTTGGATGCGGTTGTATCACCTTGATAAATCAATTCAATGAAATGTCCTTTATCGAAAAAATTTCCAAAGGAGCCTTGTCATTTCTGAGGCCCCTGCTAGAATGCAAGTAATTTTATCTTATACTCATAGTCATTGGTTAAATTTCCAATGGCAGTACAATCAATACTCAAACAATAATACCCGAAGACTTAAGCACGAGATTACACATGGTGGACACGGACTAGCATTCTGCATTCATTTGATTTTCTCCATCCTTTCTCGGTAGGTATGTGGAAGCAGATCGGAGCAAATGTGCATCACTTGAGGACATACTTATCTAATTTAAAAGTGTTAATGCATTTTAAAATTGTTCACGTTAATAATAAAAAGGTTTCATGTCTCTTGGGAAAAAAATGGTCATGTTATTTAAGGAAAGTGTGCGTGCATACAACATTGTTCTTGTATTTTATCAGATTTCTTAAATAAAATTATTTAAAAATAAAATGTAAAAATGAAATGAATAACAAAAAAGGGAAGGAAAAAGGACAGAAAGAAGTAAAAATAAAACAGAAAAGTTAACAGCAAATCAAAATAAAAAAGTGAGAAGAGAAACCCGAAATGAAAAAAAATGGAAGGGAAAATTTCTTTGAGAACCCAGAAGTTGTATTAACTTTACATCAATAATGTTCATACAAACTCCATCACGTGGCCAACCTAGCCAAATATGGCAGCCTGGTAGTAAGGAAATCAAAGAGCGCACCAAGGAAAGGGCTTCATATTATATATGTGTTCTCTTTTCATTGTGGAATTCAAAAGTTGCAACCTCTGCCGCCTGAGAGTTGAATTCCTTGATTATCTGCCCATAGTGTCCGAAGCAGGACCCTTCAGGTTGGATATGACCGCGAGACAATCGCTGTCTATGAACATCCGTTGTAGCGTAAGGTCAGCTGTCAGGGCGGCATGGCGAGTGATTGCCTGCATGCCATCGTCTCAAGAACCTTCGGGTCATCGATGTCAGAGATAACCGGTGTCGAAGATCCCAGGTAATGGTCATGTTCATCCCGTGCCATCGCATTGATGCTTCTTACTCGTTGATTCTTCCCCATCGTGGCATCCACATTAATCTTCGCATATCTTGTCGGAGGCAGCGGCCAACCTTGATGCACTAGTGTAGTCCGAGCATGGCTAGTAGCCTTCACCTCCTTCGTACATAGCTGAAGTTTATCAAGGAAACTTCGAACAAAGGCAAAAAAGTGGATAACAAACTTTGGTAAATTTCATCATGAATTTACAAATTATTAATTGATTAATTTATAAGTTATTTTTTTAATTTTTTAGAAATGATCAGGAATTTAAACAGTGTTCATATATTTTTTAATAATGCACGATTCTAATAATTTAAACGAAAATCAAAGGTATTCCGGAGAGAGAGAAAAAAGGTAAAGTAAACACGAAAGAAAATAGGGAAAAATTCAGTAGAATAAAAAAAAAGACAGAGTAACCGGTGAAAACATAGCAAAATTGAAATATGAAAATACTATAGAAACCAGAGAAAAAACAGTACGAAAAATCGTACTCATGGAAAGCCATGAAACCCTGGAAACAAACCAGAATAAAAACCGCTCGTAGCGGTGCGGAGCAAGGTGAAGAAAAGATAAATGGGTCGAGGCCCAAGGGAGGCCGGAATGTGCGCTCGCTTCGAATCACATTTTATTCTATGCAACATATGTACCTATGCACATGTGGTAAAATAAACCTATGCACATTTGAAGGCTGTGTTTTTTTGTAGTACTGTGAAATGTAAAAAATTTCCAACATAATTCCATAGGAACCTTGTCATTTCAGAGGCCCGGGCTAGAATGCAAGTAATTTTATCTTGTACCCATAGTCATTGGCTAAATTTCCAATGGTAGTACAATCAATACTCAAACAATAATACCCGAAGACTTAAGGACAAGATTACACATGGTGGACACCGGCTAGCATTCATTTGATTCCCTCCATTTTTTCTCGGTAGGTATGTGGAAGCAGATCGATGCAAATGGAACATCACTTGAGGACGTACTTCATGACACCAGGGATGTGGACCTTGAAGAAGTAATCGTCCCAGTCAACGGTCTTGGGGTCAAAGTAGAATAGCCCGCCAGCGGTGTCGGCATGGTCGCCGTTGGCCATGGTGATCCTGAGCTTGTTGAGGTTGACATCATCGAAACAACCCTTGAAGAGCGAGAAGGGCCCATACAGGTCCACCAGCTGCATCACGAACCTGCACAATGCATGTTCTTAAGCCACCGGTTGAACATCAAGATGATACAACCGCAAGAGTTTAAACTATACCTGTACTTGCGGGCGAGGTCATGGTAGAGGGCGGCGAGGCCAAAGAGGCCGCAACAAAGGATGGAGAGCAGGCGGAGGAGCTCGAGGGGGACACGGTACTTGAGCACCATGAAGAGGTGGAACGCCGCGATGCTGCCAAGGAACCGCACCTTACGGGTGCGAACGGTGCGGCCATTGGGCCCCACCCGAGGGTGCTCCTCAAAGTACCGGATCCCCGTTCGGTACAACACCGCGTACGGAGCCGGGTGCCGCAGTGACGAGCTCACGTGGTACACCGTTGGCACTGCCGGCACCGAATGAGGGTGCTGCTGCTGTTGTGGAGGCGGCTTCTTTTCCGTCTCCGATAACCGCGAGGAGGCGGCTTAGAACATTTCCAGTACCCACTAAAATAATTTTCAACGCGTTCTGGAACAATTCAAGTTTAGTGATTTCATCTGCGAAAAGCATCTGAAGCGGTTCCGGCAGCTCCGGAACATTTCCGGTTTTCATCTCGGAAAATTCCCAGAAATTTTCAGAATGATTCTGGCACCCTCCAAGAATTATCAGGCATGTGCCGAAACCAATTTGACTTTATGGTATCCTCTGAAACAACTTTTCAGTATCACCGGAACTCATCCGGTGACCTCTCTCATCGGAACTTTTCCGCTGTCTTCGAAAAACTTTTTCCGAAAACTTTCTCTCAAACTCCCTGTCTAGTATTCAGCAGATAGATGACCCTTAAGCGTGTGACCCTATAGGTTCGGTGAAGTATAGACATGACCTGGAACCCCTTCCGATCAATGATCAACATCGGAGCCGTGGACACCCATATTGACCCCTATACCCACACGAATGAATATTCGAGTGAACCTCCAGTTGCCGTGTGCTATTCCTGTTGCTTCATGATATGTTACAAATACCCGAGGTGAGACATGTTGGCATCCCCGTGGATCAACAACTTGTCCACTATGCCAGTTACCTCGTTACCGGTATTGTTCTCTTTTCTCGTTACCGTGTTCCGGCATCCCCGTGATCAAATCACAAAGTGTCTGGCCAGACGATGATGGATACCGTAACACCGAGAGGGACCAGAGATATCTCTTCATCGTCGGAGGAGCAAATCCCAATCTTGAACTATCAAGCCCCTTGACATACTTTCCCATGAACCCGTAAGCCGTCGTAATAGCCACCCAGTTACGTATGACGTTTAACAAACCCCAAAGTTCATGAATCAAGCATGAAGGAACTCGATACTCTCATGGTCTAAGGAATTATGCAAACATTAACTTCTCTGTGTTATTAACCATTAACTCATGACGAATGTATCTCATAGCATAACATCAATCGGGCCGATTCAACACAAGTGTTCTCCTAACATTGTGCCCTCAAAGTTGCCGGCATAGACATGCCCATGATCAGGAAAACAGAACCATCATGCAACACTTGAGCTAGTCTTAGAGGCCAGACTAGGAATACATTTTACCGTTTATTATTCCACACGTGCATATGAGTCTTCCTCCGAGCCTCGTGGTTATTGCAAACTCGAGAACCATAGCAGTTATAGCATGGAACATAAACATAATCATGAACACAGAGATAAATAATAGCATCTATTATTGCCTCTAGGGCATATCTCCTACAGGATGTCCATGGTTCCGCTACCGGTCATTGAACGAAGGGGTTTCATTCATGTCTATGATTTACCGAACCTACGGGGTCACAAGCTTAACTTAATCACAATCTGCTGAGTGTTAGTAGGACGGGAGTGATGAGAATATTTTGTGAAATTGTTTCATTAATATCCAAAATAGTTCTGAGAGGTTCCGGAAGCATTTTGGGGTCACCAGAAGGGTTTCGGTGAATATCAGGTAATACCAGGTACTACCGATTAATATATATAGGTGGAAAATGTTTCCGGGGATGTTAAATTATATATATATATTGTTGGGGAATGTAGCATGCAATTTAAAAAAATTCCTACGCTCACGCAAGATCTATCTAGGAGATGCAGCAACGAGAAGGGGAGAGCATCTTCATACCCTTGAAGATCGCAAAGCGGAAGCGTTTATCAACGCGGTTGATGTAGTCTGATACGTCTCCGTTGTATCTACTTTTCCAAACACTTTTGCCCTTGTTTTGGACTCTAACTTGCATGATTTGAATGGAACTAACCCGAACTGACGCTGTTTTCAGCAGAATTGCCATGGTGTTATTTATGTGCAGAAACAAACATTCCCGGAATGACCTGAAACTCCACGGAGATTATTTTTGGAAATATTAAAAAATATTGGCGAAAGAATCAAGGCCAGGGGGCCCACACCCTTGCCACGAGGGTGGGGGGCACGCCTGCCCCCCTGGGCGCGCCCCCCTGCCTCGTGGGCCCCCTGGAGCTCCACCGACCTCAACTCCAACTCCATATATTCACGTTCGGGGAGAAAAAAAATTAGAGAGAAGGATTCATCGTGTTTTACGATACGGAGCCGCCGCCAAGCCCGAAACTCTCTCGGGAGGGCTGATCTGGAGTCCGATCGGGGCTCCGGAGAGGGGAATCCGTCGCCGTCGTCATCATCAACCATCCTCCATCACCAATTTCATGATGCTCACCGCCGTGCATGAGTAATTCCATCATAGGCTTGCTGGACGGTGATGGGTTGGATGAGATCTATCATGTAATCGAGTTAGTTTTGTTAGGGTTTGATCCCTAGTATCCATTATGTTCTGAGATTGATGTTACTATGACTTTGCTATGCTTAATGCTTGTCACTAGGGCCCGAGTGCCATGATTTCAGATCTGAACCTATTATGTTTTCATGAATATATGTGAGTTCTTGATCCTATCTTGCAAGTCTATAGTCACCTACTATGTGTTATGATCCGGCAACCCCGAAGTGACAATAATCGGGACCACTCCCGGTGATGACCTTAGTTTGAGGAGTTCATGTATTCACTATGTGTTAATGCTTTGGTCCGGTACTCTATTAAAAGGAGGCCTTAATATCCCTTAGTTTCCACTAGGACCCCGCTGCCACGGGAGGGTAGGACAAAAGATGTCATGCAAGTTCTTTTCCATAAACACGTATGACTATATTCGGAATACATGCCTACATTACATTGATGAATTGGAGCAAGTTCTGTGTCACCCTATGTTATGACTGTTACATGATGAACCGCATCCGACATAATTATCCATCACTGATCCAATGCCTACGAGCTTTTCACATATTGTTCTTCGCTTATTTACTTTTCCGTTGCTACTGTTACAATTACTACAAAACCCAAAAATATTACTTTTACTACTGTTACCGTTACTATCATACTACTTTGCTACTAAATACTTTGCTGCAGATACTAAGTTATCCAGGTGTGGTTGAATTGACAACTCAACTGCTAATACTTGAGAATATTCTTTGGCTCCCCTTGTGTCGAATCAATAAATTTGGGTTGAATACTCTACCCTCGAAAACTGTTGCGATCCCCTATACTTGAGGGTTATCAAGACTATTTTCTGGCGCCGTTACCGGGGAGCATAGCTCTATTCTTTGAGTCACTTGGGATTTATATCTGCTGATCACTATGAAGAACTTGAAAGACGCAAAAACAAAAATTTATCCCTCAACTACGAGGGGAGGTAAGGAACTGCCATCTAGCTCTGCACTTGATTCACCTTCTGTTTTGAGTAAGCTTGCGACGCCTAAACCTGCTTCTGCTATTAATTCTGATATGTCGCATGTTATTGATGATGCCACTTCTGCTATGCATGATACTTATGATGAAACTACTTCTATGCTTGATACTACTGTGCCACTTGGTGAATTTCTCGATGAACAACTTGCTAGGGCTAGAGAAAATGAAATTATTGAAACTGATAACATTGATGAAAGTGATGATGAAGGTTCTCCCAATAAATATGAATTACCTGTTGTGCCTGAGGGCTATGTTATGGATGAAGAAACTGCTAGAGACTTTCTTGCTTGCAATGATAGAAGTGATCTTAAGAAATTATTACCTAAGCTTAAACAAAAAACTTTGAATGCTAGAATGAAATATGATCCTGCTTATGCTACATCACCTATCTTTGTTACTGATAAGGATTATGAATTCTCTGTCGACCCTGATATAATTACTTTGGTTGAATCTGATCCTTTTTATGGCTATGAATCTAAAACTGTTGTGGCACATCTTACTAAATTAAATGATATAGCCACCCTGTTCACTAATGATGAGAGAACTCGCTACTTTTATATTCTTAAGATATTTCCGTTCTCATTAAAGGGTGATGCTAAGATATGGTTTAATTCTCTTGATCCTGGTTGTGTGCGTAGTCCCCAGGATATGATTTATTATTTCTCTGCTAAATATTTCCCCGCTCACAAGAAACAAGCTGCTTTACGAGAAATATATAATTTTGTGCAAATTGAAGAAGAGAGTCTCCCACAAGCTTGGGGGAGGCTTCTCCAATTACTTAATGATTTGCCTGATCATCCTCTTAAGAAAAATGAAATACTTGATATCTTCTATAATGGACTAACCGATGCCTCCAAGGACCACTTGGATAGTTGTGCTGGTTCTGTTTTCAGGGAAAGAACACCGGATGAAGCTGAAATTCTATTGAATAATATGTTGACTAATGAAAATAATTGGACACTTCCTGAGCCAATTCCTAAGCCAACTCCGAAGAAGAGGGGTGTTCTATTTCTCAGTCCTGAAGATATGCAAGAGGCAAAGAAATCTATGAAAGAAAAGGGTATTAAAGCCGAAGATGTTAAGAATTTACCTCCTATTGAAGAAATACATGGTCTTAATTCACCGCCTGTTGAAGAAATATATGATCTTAATTCATCACCTATTGAAGAAACTCATGGTCTTGATAACCCGACACATGTAGTAAAGGTAAATTCTCTCTATAGGTTTGATGAAGGTGATATCCCTCACTATAAGTCTGCTAGACATTGCCTAGATGAGTTTGACAATTTTATTGTTAAACAAGAAAATTTTAATGCTTATTTTGGTAGACAATTAAAACACAACTCCGATATGCTTGAACACTTGAGTGATTATATGTCTAGAGTTAAAGGTGAACTTAAACTCATTAGTAAACATGCTTCTATGGTTACCACTCAAGTAGAACAAGTACTTAAGGCTCAGAATGATTTGCTCAATGAATTGAATAGTAAGAATAATGATTTTGCTGTTAGAGTGGCTACTAGAACTGGTAAAATGACTCAGGAACCTTTGTATCCTGAAGGCCACCCTAAGAGAATTGAGCAAGATTCTCAGAGAAATAATTTAGATGCACCTAGTCCTTCTAAAAAGAAGAAAAAGAAAAACGATAGGACTCTGCATACTTCTAGTGAACCTATTACTGAAACACCTGAGAATCCAAATGATATTTCTATTTCTGATGCTGAAACACAATCTGGTAATGAACATGAACCTAGTGATACTATTAATAATGATGTTCATGATGATACTCAACCTAGCAATGATAATGATGTAGAAATAGAACCTGCTATTGATTTTGATAACCCACAGTCAAAGAATCAACGTTATGATAAGGGAGACTTTGTTGCTAGGAAACACGGTAAGGAAAGAGAACCATGGGTTCAGAAACCCATGCCTTTTCCTCCCAAACCATCCAAGAAAAAGGATGATGAGGATTTTGAGCGCTTTGTTGAAATGATTAGACCTATCTTTTTGCGTATGCGATTAACTGATATGCTCAAAACGAATCCTTATGCTAAGTATATGAAGGATATTATCACTAATAAAAGAAAGATACTGGAAGCTGAAATTTCCACCATGCTTGCTAATTACACTTTCAGGGGTGGAATACCTAAGAAGTTAGGAGATCCAGGAGTACCCACTATACCATGCTCCATTAAAAGAAATTATGTTAGAACTGCTTTATGTGATCTTGTAGCCGGTGTTAGTGTTATGCCTCTCTCTTTATATCATAGACTTGACTTGAATAAGTTGACACCTACTGAAATATCTTTGCAAATGGCTGATAAATCAACTGCTATACCTGTCGGTATTTGTGAGGATGTGCCTGTTGTGGTTGCAAACGTTACTATTTTAACAGACTTTGTTATCCTTGATATTCCCGAGGACGATAGTATGTCTATTATTCTTGGAAGACCCTTTTTGAATACTACAGGGGCTGTTATTGATTGCAACAAAGGCAATGTCACTTTTCATGTTAATGGCAATGAGCATACGGTACACTTTCCGAGGAAACAACCTCAAGTTCATAGTATAAACTCTATTGGAAAAGTTCCATCGATTATTTTTGGAGGCTTTGAATTTCCTCTTCCTACTATCAAAAAGAGATATGATATTCTTATTATTGGGGATGTGCATATCCCCGTTGAGGTAACATAGTGTTATTCAAAATTTCTCCGGTTTCATGTTATTCGGAATGAGTTTGTTAACAAGACTTGATCAACCTTGTTAGTGGATTCCTTTTGATGAGCATGAGATGGATGAAGTTAGAAAGCACAACTTTCTGTACCCTCCTTTTACTTTCTGTTATTTAGTTGAAATAAAGTAAAAATAGTATTTTTCTGTCTGTTTCCTGAATTATCCATGCAATATAAAAATACCCCGAAAATAAAAGTTCTCCAAATGCCCTGAAATTTAAATATGATTTTTCTGGAATATTTGAGAATATCTGGCACTGAGAACACAGCAGGGGGAGCAAGCACCTGGCCACGAGGGTTCAGGGCGCGCCCACCCCTACAGGGCGCGCCCCCTGCCTCGTGAGCCCATGGTGGCTCCCCTCCACTTATTCCTACACCCATATACTCCTTCTTCCTCCCAAAAAAAATCACCAGCCAGCTCAAGAACGAAGTCTAGCTCATTTTGCTGCGATTTTCGATCTCCTTGCCCGAAGCATCTCTCACAAAACTGCTTTGGGGGATTGTTCCTTGGTATGTGACTCCTCCAAAGGTCCAATTAGTTTTTGTTCTAGTGCTTTATTCATTGCAAATTTGTGCTGCCTAGGTGACCATGTTCTTGAGCTTGCATGTCAAATTTATTTGGTCCCAAGTAGTTCTAATGCATGATATAGTCTCTAGGCACTTGTAGGAGTAGTTGCTATCAATTTTATTGAGTTTGGTTCATTTTTATTTGAAGTTACTAAAATTTTCAGAAATTTTTCAGAGGAAGAAATATGTTTAGGAAAATGTACCAAGGTGGTTCTTCAAGGAAGCAAGGACCCAGGCTCGCAATGCGCGATGCTGACGATGACCCACCGAGGGAAGCTCAAGTGCGGGCTTGTGAATGGCCTTCAGAAGACTTTATGGATCGAGCAGGAATCAAGGAAGAATTTAACGCATATGTGCGTAACGCTGATCTTGTGAGCTTCGAGGCAGATAAGTGCCGTCAGCACCCCCCCCCCCCCCCCCCCCCCCCCCCCCCCCCCCCCCCCCCCCCCCCCCCCCCCCCCCCCCCCCCCCCCCCCCCCCCCCCCCCCCCCCCCCCCCCCCCCCCCCCCCCCCCCCCCCCCCCCCCCCCCCCCCCCCCCCCCCCCCCCCCCCCCCCCCCCCCCCCCCCCCCCCCCCCCCCCCCCCCCCCCCCCCCCCCCCCCCCCCCCCCCCCCCCCCCCCCCCCCCCCCCCCCCCCCCCCCCCCCCCCCCCCCCCCCCCCCCCCCCCCCCCCCCCCCCCCCCCCCCCCCCCCCCCCCCCCCCCCCCCCCCCCCCCCCCCCCCCCCCCCCCCCCCCCCCCCCCCCCCCCCCCCCCCCCCCCCCCCCCCCCCCCCCCCCCCCCCCCCCCCCCCCCCCCCCCCCCACCATGGACTTAGAGGATTTTACCACTGCTTGCAAACTTCCACAATGGGGTAGCACTAGTGAGCCTCGTAAATCTGAATTTAGAGATTTTCTTACTAATATAACTGTGGGGGAGTCTAGAGATATAACACAAGCTACCATAGGGAGCATTCATTTTCCTGCTATACATTATTTTGCTCTCTTTATAGGTAGGTGCATAAATGGTAAAGATGAAGCATGCCACATGTGTGTCCCTGATCTCAGTGTGCTCAGGAGTGTTGTATTAGGAGATAAACATTATAATTTGGGAGCCATTGTTGCACGTAGGTTGCATAACAATAGATTTACTGGAGATTTCTTTGGTGGAATTTATGCAACCCGTTTAGCTAATTTTCTTGGTGTAGCCATACGTGATGATGATATTGAATTGCCTCCTGCTTATCTAGATTTTAATGCTATGGTTCACCATCAGTTTGTCGAGAGGAATGAACCACCTCTCCAGTACCGACTAATCTTTGACAGGCGTCACGCTGTCAATATTGTTCTCCTTGCCCCTACTCTCTTTGACTTTCATGCAAGGGGGAGATATTTCATAACCAGGGAGGAGGCAAATGAGTACGAGAGGAGGACGAGAGCAGCTCGCCTCCAAGCTGCAGCCCATGATGCAATAGCGCCGCTGCATCTCAGTACGACCCCGGTTATAACTTCGGATATTCGCCAGGCTAGCCGTGGCCATAAACCAACTTAGGCCAAAAGCCTAAGCTTGGGGGAGTACGTACTTCTCACCGACATTACATTCATGTTCTTACACTCATTGCTAGTTGCCGGTGTTCGTACTTTTTCACTGTAATATCCATGCTAGTTTATTTTCCTTTTTATGCTTTCTTCTTGTGTGTTAGAAAAACCTTAAGAAAAACTAAAAAAATTAGTTATAGCTTTTAGCTAGTTTACTTTTCATGCTTGTAGTAGTAATAATTAAAAGAAAAACCAAAAAGATTTCCTGTTCTTCTTTTGCTTGTTGGGAGCTTTCACATGTAAATAGTTTTTATTTCTTTTCTTTTCTTTGGGGGTCGATAGGAGAAGACCATAATGAAATTGTTGAAGTGGCTCTTATATGCATTGTTGTTGATTTAACCAAGAGCCCATATTGCCTTGTCTTTTCCTGTTTATTGAATGCTCGCAGATTCCAGCTTAGTCCAATGCACGTGCACTATTATTGGGGGGGGGGGGGGGGGGGGGGGGCACATCGTTTGGTCATGCAAGTGAAAGGCAATAATGATGATTATATGATGAACTTATTGAGATGAGAAAAGATGGTATGAACTCGACCTCTCTTGTTTATGTAAATATGATTAGTTCATCGTTCCCGATTCAGCCTATTATGAAAGAAACATATTTGCAATGACAATTAGAGATTGTAGTTGCTTATGCCATGCTTAATTACCTAGGAGCTTATAATGGTTTACCTTGCGTGCCAACATGCTATTAAAATGGTTGTGATGTGGTATGATAGGGTGGTTTGAACGATTCGAGTGGCTTGACTTGGCACATGTTCACGCATGTAGTCGAAACAAAATCAACATAGCCTCTACGATGTTTATGTTCATGGTGCACTATATCCTACTCATGCTTGCATTCGGTGTTGATTAATTTTAATGCATGTTCATGACTGTTGTCGCTCTCTAGCTGGTCGCTTTCCAGTCTTTTGCTAGCCTTCACCTGTACTAAGCGGGAATACTACTTGTGCATCCAATTCCATAAACACCAAAGCTATTCCATATGACTCCACCATACCTACCTATATACGGTATCTACCTGCCGTTCCAAGAAAATTTGTATGTGCCAAACTCTAAACCTTCAATTAAACATTCTGTTTTGTATGCTCGAATAGCTCATGTATCAACGGGGGGGGGGGGGGGGGGGGGGGGGGGGGGGGGGGGGGGGGGGGGGGGGGGGGGGGGGGGGGGGGGGGGGGGGGGGGGGGGGGGGGGGGGGGGGGGGGGGGGGGGGGGGGGGGGGGGGGGGGGGGGGGGGGGGGGGGGGGGGGGGGGGGGGGGGGGGGGGGGGGGGGGGGGGGGGGGGGGGGGGGGGGGGGGGGGGGGGGGGGGGGGGGGGGGGGGGGGGGGGGGGGGGGGGGGGGGGGGGGGGGGGGGGGGGGGGGGGGCCTAACATGGAAGATACGGACATCCCTAGTTGATACATGAGCTATTCGCACATACAAAATGGGATATTTATTTGAAGGTTTAGAGTTTGGCACATACAAATTTACTTGGAACGACAAGTAGATACCGTATATAGGTAGGTATGGTGGACTCATATGGAACAACTTTGGGGTTTATGGGATTTGGATGCACAAGCAGTATTCCCGCTTAGTACAGGTGAAGGCTAGCAAAAGACTAGGAAGCGACCAGCTAGAGAGCAACAACAGTCATGAACATGCATTAAAATTAATCAACACCGAATGCAAGCATGAGTAGGATATAATCCACCATGAACATAAATATCGTGAAGGCTATGTTGATTTTGTTTCAACTACATGCATGAACATGTGCCAAGTCAAGTCACTTAAATCATTCAGAGGAGGATACCACCCTATCATACCACATGACAACCATTTTAATAGCATGTTGGTACGCAAGGTAAACCATTATAAGCTCCTAGCTAATCAAGCATGGCACAAGAAACTATGATCTCTAGTTATCATTGCAAACATGTTTATTCATAATAGGCTGAATCAGGAACGATGAACTAATCATATTTACAAAAAAAGAGGTCGAGTTCATACCAACTTTTCTCATCTCAGTCAGTCCATCATATATCGTCATAATTGCCTTTCACTTGCATGACCGAACGATGTGAATAGTAATAATAGTGCACATGCATTGGACTAAGCTAGAATCTGCAAGCATTCAATAAACAGGAGAAGACAAGGAAATATGGGCTCTTTTGTCAGATCAACAATAATGCATATAAGAGCCACTTCAACAATTTAATCATGGTCTTCTCCTATCGACCCCCAAAGAAAAGAAAAGAAATAAAACTATTTAAACGGGAAAGCTCCCAACAAGTAAAAGAAGAACAGGAAATCTTTTTGGGTTTTCTTTTTAATTACTACTACAAGCATGGAAAGTAAACTAATTAAAAACTACAACTAATTTTTTTTGGTTTTTCTTAAGGTTTATTAAGCACACAAGAAGAAAGCATAAAAAGGGAAATAAACTAGCATGGATGATACAATGAAAAAGTATGAGCACCGACATCTTGCAATGAGTGTGTGAACATGAATGTAATATTGGCGGGAAATACGTACTCCCCCAGGCTTAGGCTTTTGGCCTAAGTTGGTCTATGGCCACGGTTGGCCTGGCGGATATCCATAGTAATAGTTGGGGTCGTACTGAGATGCAGCGGCTATCGCCTCCTGAGCTGCAGCGTGGCGACGAGCGGCTTCCGCCCTCCTCTCATGCTCATCTGCCTCCTCTCTGGTAATAACATATCTTCCTTTTGCCTGATAATCAAAGAAGGCAGGAGCAGGGAGAGTAATACGGACAGCACGGCGTCTGTCAAAGATTAAGAGATACTGGAGAGGTGATTCATTCCTCTCGACAAACTGGTGGTGAACCATAGCCTCATAATCCAAATAAGCAGGAGGCAAATCAATATCATCTTCACGTATGGCTATACCAAGAAAATTAGTTATGCGGGTTGCATAAATTCCACCAAAGAAATCTCCATTAAATATATTAAGATGCAACCTACGTGCAACAATGGCTCCCAAATTATAAGATTTATCTCCTAACATAGCACTCCTAAGAATACTGAGGTCGGGGACACACATGTGACATGCCTCATCTTTACCATTAATGTATCTACCTATGAAGAGAGCAAAATAATGTATAGCAGGAAAGTGAATGCTCCCTATGGTAGCTTGTGTTATATCTCTAGATTCCCCCACAGTTATACTAGCAAGACAATCTCTAAATTCAGATTTGCGAGGTTCCTGACACTACCCCATTGTGGAAGCTTGCAAGCAGTGGTAAAATCCTCTAAGTCCATAGTGTAAGAATTTTCATAAAGATCAAACAGGACAGTTGGAGAATTACGTGAAGATGAAAATTCAAACCTCCTCACAAAGGAACTAGTGAGATAGTGATACTAGCGGCACTTTTCTTCCTCGAAGCTCACAAGATTAGCATTACGCAAATATGCGTTAAATTCTTCCTTAATTCTCGCTCGATCCATAAAGTTTTTCGAAGGCTGATACGTCCATTTTGCGGGGGGGGGGGGGGGGGGGGGGGGGGGGGGGGGGGGGGGGGGGGGGGGGGGGGGGGGGGGGGGGGGTCCCGGCTGCTCTCAAGAAATCCTCGGAAGGCCATTCACACGCCCGAACCTCCGTGGTGCGAGGCAGATTATACTTAGGCTTCGGTGCCTTTTCCTTCGAGCTTTGGCTCGATGAGCCCCTCAAAAGTCTCCTCATCATTTTACGAAAAATTCTGAAATTTTTAGTAACTTCAAAATAAAAGTAAACCAAACTCAATAATATTGGTAGCAACTACTCCTACAAGTGCCTAGGGCCTATATCATGCATCAAAACTACTCTTGACCATATACATTTGACATGCAAGCTCAAGAACAGGGTCACCTAAGAAGCAAAAATTTCCAATGCATAAAGCACTAGAACAAAAACTAATTGGACCAATGGAGGAGTCACATACCAAGGAACAATCTCCCCAAGAAGTTTTGTGAGAGGTGCTTTGAGCAAGGAGATCGAAAATGGCGGCAAGATGAGCTAGAACTCATGCTTGAGCTGGATATTCATGTTTGTGGGAGGAAGATGAAGTGTGTGGGTGCAGGAATAAGTGGAGGAGGGCCACCATGGGCCCACGAGGCAGGGGGGCGCGTCCAGGGGGGTAGGGGGGGGGGGGGGGGGGGGGGGGGGGGGGGGGGGGGGGGGGGGGGGGGGGGGGGGGGGGGGGGGGGGGGGGGGGGGGGGGGGGGGGGGGGGGGGGGGGGGGGGGGGGGGGGGGGGGGGGGGGGGGGGGGGGGGGGGGGGGGGGGGGGGGGGGGGGGGGGGGGGGGGGGGGGGGGGGGGGGGGGGGGGGGGGGGGGGGGGGGGGGGGGGGGGGGGGGGGGGGGGGGGGGGGGGGGGGGGGGGGGGGGGGGGGGGGGGGGGGGGGGGGGGGGGGGGGGGGGGGGGGGGGGGGGGGGGGGGGGGGGGGGGGGGGGGGGGGGGGGGGGGGGGGGGGGGGGGGGGGGGGGGGGGGGGGGGGGGGGGGGGGGGGGGGGGGGGGGGGGGGGGGGGGGGGGGGGGGGGGGGGGGGGGGGGGGGGGGGGGGGGGGGGGGGGGGGGGGGGGGGGGGGGGGGGGGGGGGGGGGGGGGGGGGGGGGGGGGGGGGGGGGGGGGGGGGGGGGGGGGGGGGGGGGGGGGGGGGGGGGGGGGGGGGGGGGGGGGGGGGGGGGGGGGGGGGGGGGGGGGGGGGGGGGGGGGGGGGGGGGGGGGGGGGGGGGGGGGGGGGGGGGGGGGGGGGGGGGGGGGGGGGGGGGGGGGGGGGGGGGGGGGGGGGGGGGGGGGGGGGGGGGGGGGGGGGGGGGGGGGGGGGGGGGGGGGGGGGGGGGGGGGGGGGGGGGGGGGGGGGGGGGGGGGGGGGGGGGGGGGGGGGGGGGGGGGGGGGGGGGGGGGGGGGGGGGGGGGGGGGGGGGGGGGGGGGGGGGGGGGGGGGGGGGGGGGGGGGGGGGGGGGGGGGGGGGGGGGGGGGGGGGGGGGGGGGGGGGGGGGGGGGGGGGGGGGGGGGGGGGGGGGGGGGGGGGGGGGGGGGGGGGGGGGGGGGGGGGGGGGGGGGGGGGGGGGGGGGGGGGGGGGGGGGGGGGGGGGGGGGGGGGGGGGGGGGGGGGGGGGGGGGGGGGGGGGGGGGGGGGGGGGGGGGGGGGGGGGGGGGGGGGGGGGGGGGGGGGGGGGGGGGGGGGGGGGGGGGGGGGGGGGGGGGGGGGGGGGGGGGGGGGGGGGGGGGGGGGGGGGGGGGGGGGGGGGGGGGGGGGGGGGGGGGGGGGGGGGGGGGGGGGGGGGGGGGGGGGGGGGGGGGGGGGGGGGGGGGGGGGGGGGGGGGGGGGGGGGGGGGGGGGGGGGGGGGGGGGGGGGGGGGGGGGGGGGGGGGGGGGGGGGGGGGGGGGGGGGGGGGGGGGGGGGGGGGGGGGGGGGGGGGGGGGGGGGGGGGGGGGGGGGGGGGGGGGGGGGGGGGGGGGGGGGGGGGGGGGGGGGGGGGGGGGGGGGGGGGGGGGGGGGGGGGGGGGGGGGGGGGGGGGGGGGGGGGGGGGGGGGGGGGGGGGGGGGGGGGGGGGGGGGGGGGGGGGGGGGGGGGGGGGGGGGGGGGGGGGGGGGGGGGGGGGGGGGGGGGGGGGGGGGGGGGGGGGGGGGGGGGGGGGGGGGGGGGGGGGGGGGGGGGGGGGGGGGGGGGGGGGGGGGGGGGGGGGGGGGGGGGGGGGGGGGGGGGGGGGGGGGGGGGGGGGGGGGGGGGGGGGGGGGGGGGGGGGGGGGGGGGGGGGGGGGGGGGGGGGGGGGGGGGGGGGGGGGGGGGGGGGGGGGGGGGGGGGGGGGGGGGGGGGGGGGGGGGGGGGGGGGGGGGGGGGGGGGGGGGGGGGGGGGGGGGGGGGGGGGGGGGGGGGGGGGGGGGGGGGGGGGGGGGGGGGGGGGGGGGGGGGGGGGGGGGGGGGGGGGGGGGGGGGGGGGGGGGGGGGGGGGGGGGGGGGGGGGGGGGGGGGGGGGGGGGGGGGGGGGGGGGGGGGGGGGGGGGGGGGGGGGGGGGGGGGGGGGGGGGGGGGGGGGGGGGGGGGGGGGGGGGGGGGGGGGGGGGGGGGGGGGGGGGGGGGGGGGGGGGGGGGGGGGGGGGGGGGGGGGGGGGGGGGGGGGGGGGGGGGGGGGGGGGGGGGGGGGGGGGGGGGGGGGGGGGGGGGGGGGGGGGGGGGGGGGGGGGGGGGGGGGGGGGGGGGGGGGGGGGGGGGGGGGGGGGGGGGGGGGGGGGGGGGGGGGGGGGGGGGGGGGGGGGGGGGGGGGGGGGGGGGGGGGGGGGGGGGGGGGGGGGGGGGGGGGGGGGGGGGGGGGGGGGGGGGGGGGGGGGGGGGGGGGGGGGGGGGGGGGGGGGGGGGGGGGGGGGGGGGGGGGGGGGGGGGGGGGGGGGGGGGGGGGGGGGGGGGGGGGGGGGGGGGGGGGGGGGGGGGGGGGGGGGGGGGGGGGGGGGGGGGGGGGGGGGGGGGGGGGGGGGGGGGGGGGGGGGGGGGGGGGGGGGGGGGGGGGGGGGGGGGGGGGGGGGGGGGGGGGGGGGGGGGGGGGGGGGGGGGGGGGGGGGGGGGGGGGGGGGGGGGGGGGGGGGGGGGGGGGGGGGGGGGGGGGGGGGGGGGGGGGGGGGGGGGGGGGGGGGGGGGGGGGGGGGGGGGGGGGGGGGGGGGGGGGGGGGGGGGGGGGGGGGGGGGGGGGGGGGGGGGGGGGGGGGGGGGGGGGGGGGGGGGGGGGGGGGGGGGGGGGGGGGGGGGGGGGGGGGGGGGGGGGGGGGGGGGGGGGGGGGGGGGGGGGGGGGGGGGGGGGGGGGGGGGGGGGGGGGGGGGGGGGGGGGGGGGGGGGGGGGGGGGGGGGGGGGGGGGGGGGGGGGGGGGGGGGGGGGGGGGGGGGGGGGGGGGGGGGGGGGGGGGGGGGGGGGGGGGGGGGGGGGGGGGGGGGGGGGGGGGGGGGGGGGGGGGGGGGGGGGGGGGGGGGGGGGGGGGGGGGGGGGGGGGGGGGGGGGGGGGGGGGGGGGGGGGGGGGGGGGGGGGGGGGGGGGGGGGGGGGGGGGGGGGGGGGGGGGGGGGGGGGGGGGGGGGGGGGGGGGGGGGGGGGGGGGGGGGGGGGGGGGGGGGGGGGGGGGGGGGGGGGGGGGGGGGGGGGGGGGGGGGGGGGGGGGGGGGGGGGGGGGGGGGGGGGGGGGGGGGGGGGGGGGGGGGGGGGGGGGGGGGGGGGGGGGGGGGGGGGGGGGGGGGGGGGGGGGGGGGGGGGGGGGGGGGGGGGGGGGGGGGGGGGGGGGGGGGGGGGGGGGGGGGGGGGGGGGGGGGGGGGGGGGGGGGGGGGGGGGGGGGGGGGGGGGGGGGGGGGGGGGGGGGGGGGGGGGGGGGGGGGGGGGGGGGGGGGGGGGGGGGGGGGGGGGGGGGGGGGGGGGGGGGGGGGGGGGGGGGGGGGGGGGGGGGGGGGGGGGGGGGGGGGGGGGGGGGGGGGGGGGGGGGGGGGGGGGGGGGGGGGGGGGGGGGGGGGGGGGGGGGGGGGGGGGGGGGGGGGGGGGGGGGGGGGGGGGGGGGGGGGGGGGGGGGGGGGGGGGGGGGGGGGGGGGGGGGGGGGGGGGGGGGGGGGGGGGGGGGGGGGGGGGGGGGGGGGGGGGGGGGGGGGGGGGGGGGGGGGGGGGGGGGGGGGGGGGGGGGGGGGGGGGGGGGGGGGGGGGGGGGGGGGGGGGGGGGGGGGGGGGGGGGGGGGGGGGGGGGGGGGGGGGGGGGGGGGGGGGGGGGGGGGGGGGGGGGGGGGGGGGGGGGGGGGGGGGGGGGGGGGGGGGGGGGGGGGGGGGGGGGGGGGGGGGGGGGGGGGGGGGGGGGGGGGGGGGGGGGGGGGGGGGGGGGGGGGGGGGGGGGGGGGGGGGGGGGGGGGGGGGGGGGGGGGGGGGGGGGGGGGGGGGGGGGGGGGGGGGGGGGGGGGGGGGGGGGGGGGGGGGGGGGGGGGGGGGGGGGGGGGGGGGGGGGGGGGGGGGGGGGGGGGGGGGGGGGGGGGGGGGGGGGGGGGGGGGGGGGGGGGGGGGGGGGGGGGGGGGGGGGGGGGGGGGGGGGGGGGGGGGGGGGGGGGGGGGGGGGGGGGGGGGGGGGGGGGGGGGGGGGGGGGGGGGGGGGGGGGGGGGGGGGGGGGGGGGGGGGGGGGGGGGGGGGGGGGGGGGGGGGGGGGGGGGGGGGGGGGGGGGGGGGGGGGGGGGGGGGGGGGGGGGGGGGGGGGGGGGGGGGGGGGGGGGGGGGGGGGGGGGGGGGGGGGGGGGGGGGGGGGGGGGGGGGGGGGGGGGGGGGGGGGGGGGGGGGGGGGGGGGGGGGGGGGGGGGGGGGGGGGGGGGGGGGGGGGGGGGGGGGGGGGGGGGGGGGGGGGGGGGGGGGGGGGGGGGGGGGGGGGGGGGGGGGGGGGGGGGGGGGGGGGGGGGGGGGGGGGGGGGGGGGGGGGGGGGGGGGGGGGGGGGGGGGGGGGGGGGGGGGGGGGGGGGGGGGGGGGGGGGGGGGGGGGGGGGGGGGGGGGGGGGGGGGGGGGGGGGGGGGGGGGGGGGGGGGGGGGGGGGGGGGGGGGGGGGGGGGGGGGGGGGGGGGGGGGGGGGGGGGGGGGGGGGGGGGGGGGGGGGGGGAGTGAGATTATCTTTGTAATGCAGAAGTGATTCTAATCCAATACTTCCTCCCTATAAACCCCTTTGTGCTATCTCTGCAACTTCTAAGAGGTGCCATGCATGCTGTAATTTGATGTGTGCATTAATATAATGTGGCCTACTACTCAAAATATGAGAGCTCCAGAAGTGATGATACTTCGCAGATGACAGCTTCAACATATAGTAAAGAAGAACAAGACGACCTGACCTGACAGATTCAAAATATACTAAGGGAGAATAACTCGACCTGACCAGTCGACCGCAAGAGAAGAGGATCATCTTAAAGAAGAGCGGAAGAGTAAGCAGATTGAAGATATTACAAGTCTTTCTATACAATGTCGGTTGGCCACCCATGATGAACCAGAGCGCACAGAGAAATACTATTCCTTCCGGTCTCTCCATATGTGGCTCACATGCATTTCGAAACTAAAGTAGGAACATTTAGCTGACCAATTAAACATCTCTCAATTTTACTAATATCAGCATAATATCAGATTTGAATTTGTACAACTAAGCTTGTTTAGCTCGATGGGTGGAGCAGTGCTATTACGACACGGACCACGTAGGCTGATCGTGGTCATCATAAAATGGGGAAACCGTAAGCATGATGAGTACAGTGTTGACCGTGGCAGTGGGATGGCAGATCTGAAGCTGCAAACCGCGCAAAGGGTAGTTAGCAACCGATATTTGCTTTGAAATAACAACTAAGATTTGGTATGAACAAGAAAGTACAGTCAACAAGTGACAAAGAAATGCAATTATGCTGTCTCTCTATATGTCATGACATTCATTTGGAAACTCAAGTGGGACCTTTAGCTAACCAATTAAATGTGTCTGTTAACTAATATCAATATCATATCACAATCATATTTGAACAACTAAGCTTTGGAATTTTGAGTGTTGTGTTGTTTAGCTTGAAGGGTGGAGTAATGCTAGTATGACAGAAAGCACCTACACAGATCATAGTAGAGTAGATAAAAGGGGAAAACCCTAAGCATCAAGAGTAAAA
>JAAAWM010010302.1:10000-38056 GCA_036873465.1 Thinopyrum obtusiflorum | reverse complement strand
GCGCGCGGCTGCCCTGGCCGCCCTCCTCTTCTCCCACTAGGGCCTGATACGTCTATCAGGTACTAAGTTCATGATAAATTAAAGTTCAATTAATCATATTACTTAATAAGTCCCACTTAGATAGACATCCCTCGAATCATCTAAGTGATCACGTGATCCATCTCAACTAAACCATGTCCGATCATCACATGAGATGGAGTAGTTTTCAATGGTGAACATCACTATGTTGATCATATCTACTATATGATTCATTCTCGACCTTCCGGTCTCAGTGTTTCGAGGCCATATCTGCATATGCTAGGCTCGTCAAGTTTAACCCGAGTATTCTGCGTGTGTAAAACTGGCTTACACCCGTTGTATTTGAACATAGAGCTTATCACACCCAATCATCACGTGATGTCTCGACACGTCGAACTTTCGCAACGGTGCATACTCAGGGAGAACACTTATACCTTGAAATTTAGTGAGAGATTATTTTATAATGCTACCATCAATCAAAGCAGAATAAGATGCATAAAGGATAAACATCACATGCAATCAATATAAGTGATATGATATGGCCATCATCATCTTGTGCCTTTGATCTCCATCTCCAAAGCACCGTCATGATCACCATCGTCACCGGCGCGACACCTTGATCTCCATCGTAGCATCGTTGTCGACTCGCCAACTATTGCTTCTACGACTATCGCTACCGCTTAGTGATAAAGTAAGGCAATTACAGGGCGATTGCATTGCATACAATAAAGCGACAACCATATGGCTCCTGCCAGTTGCCGATAACTCCGTTAAAAAACATGATCATCTCATACAATAAAATATAGCATCATGTCTTGATCATATCAGGGGGGGGGGGGGGGGGGGGGGGGGGGGGGGGGGGGGGGGGGGGGGGGGGGGGGGGGGGGGGGGGGGGGGGGGGGGGGGGGGGGGGGGGGGGGGGGGGGGGGGGGGGGGGGGGGGGGGGGGGGGGGGGGGGGGGGGGGTCCCTCATGCTAGCCAATTCTTTGCACCAAGTAGAGATACTACTTGTGCTTCCGAATACCCTTAAACCCAGTTTTGCCATGAGTGTCCACCATATCTACCTATGGATTGAGTAAGATCCTTCAAGTAAGTTGTCATCGGTGCAAGCAATAAAAAATTGCTCTCTAAATATGTATGATCTATTAGTGTGGAGAAAATCAGGTTTATACGATCTTGTGATGTGGAAGAAATAAAAGCGATGGACTGCATAATAAAGGTCCATATCACAAGTGGCAATATAAAGTGACGTTCTTTTGCATTAAGATTTTGTGCATCCAACCATGAAAGCGCATGACAGCCTCTGCTTCCCTCTGCGAAGGGCCTATCTTTTACTTTTACCTTATGCAAGAGTCCTGGTGATCTTCACCTTTCCTTTTTACATTTTATCCTTTGGCAAGCACATTGTGTTGGAAAGATCCTGATATATATATCCAATTGGATGTAAGTTAGCATGAATTATTATTGTTGACATTACCCTTGAGGTAAAAGGTTGGGAGGCGAAACTATAAGCCCCTATCTTTCTCTGTGTCCGATTAAAACTCCATAACCACAAGTATTGCATGAGTGTTAGCAATTGTGAAAGACTAAATGATAGTTGAGTGTGTGGACTTGCTGAAAAGCTCTTATATTGACTCTTTCCGATGTTATGATAAATTGCAATTGCTTCAATGACTGAGAATATAGTTTGTTGGTTCTCAATAAAGTTTCTGATTCATACTTGACGTTGTGAATAGATTATTACTTGAGCATAAGAAATAATATGACAATATCCATATATGTTGCTGTTATAAGAATGATCATGATGCCCTCATGTCCGTATTTTATTTTATCGACACCTCTATCTCTAAACATGTGGACATATTTATCGTTATCGGCTTCCGCTTGAGGACAAGCGAGGTCTAAGCTTGGGGGAGTTGATACGTCCATTTTGCATCATGCTTTTATATCGGTATTTATTGCATTATGGGTTGTTATTATACATTATGTCACAATACTTATGCTTATTCTCTCTTATTTTATAAGGTTTACATGAAGAGGGAGAATGCCGGCAGCTGGAATTCTGGGCTGGAAAAGGAGCAAATATTAGAGACCTATTCTGCACAACTCCAAAAGTCCTGAAACTCCACAGAAGTCATTTTTGTAAATAATAAAAAATACCGAGCGAAGAAAATACCAGAGGAGGCCCACACCCTGGCCACGAGGGTGGGGGGCGCGCCCTACCCCCTGGGCGCGCCCCCCTGCCTCGTGGGCCCCCTGGCAGGCCTCCGGTGTCCATCTTCTGCTATATGAGGTCTTTTACCCTGGAAAAAATCATAAGCAAGCTTTCGGGAAGAAACTCCGCCGCCACGACGCGGAACCTTGGCGGAACCAATCTAGGGCTCCGGCAGAGCTGTTCTGCCGGGGAAACTTCCCTCCGGGAGGGGGAAATCATCGCCATCGGGGGGGGGGGGGGGGGGGGGGGGGGGGGGGGGGGGGGGGGGGGGGGGGGGGGGGGGGGGGGGGGGGGGGGGGGGGGGGGGGGGGGGGGGGGGGGGGGGGGGGGGGGGGGGGGGGGGGGGGGGGGGGGGGGGGGGGGGGGGGGGGGGGGGGGGGGGGGGGGGGGGGGGGGGGGGGGGGGGGGGGGGGGGGGGGGGGGGGGGGGGGGGGGGGGGGGGGGGGGGGGGGGGGGGGGGGGGGGGGGGGGGGGGGGGGGGGGGGGGGGGGGGGGGGGGGGGGGGGGGGGGGGGGGGGGGGGGGGGGGGGGGGGGGGGGGGGGGGGGGGGGGGGGGGGGGGGGGGGGGGGGGGGGGGGGGGGGGGGGGGGGGGGGGGGGGGGGGGGGGGGGGGGGGGGGGGGGGGGGGGGGGGGGGGGGGGGGGGGGGGGGGGGGGGGGGGGGGGGGGGGGGGGGGGGGGGGGGGGGGGGGGGGGGGGGGGGGGGGGGGGGGGGGGGGGGGGGGGGGGGGGGGGGGGGGGGGGGGGGGGGGGGGGGGGGGGGGGGGGGGGGGGGGGGGGGGGGGGGGGGGGGGGGGGGGGGGGGGGGGGGGGGGGGGGGGGGGGGGGGGGGGGGGGGGGGGGGGGGGGGGGGGGGGGGGGGGGGGGGGGGGGGGGGGGGGGGGGGGGGGGGGGGGGGGGGGGGGGGGGGGGGGGGGGGGGGGGGGGGGGGGGGGGGGGGGGGGGGGGGGGGGGGGGGGGGGGGGGGGGGGGGGGGGGGGGGGGGGGGGGGGGGGGGGGGGGGGGGGGGGGGGGGGGGGGGGGGGGGGGGGGGGGGGGGGGGGGGGGGGGGGGGGGGGGGGGGGGGGGGGGGGGGGGGGGGGGGGGGGGGGGGGGGGGGGGGGGGGGGGGGGGGGGGGGGGGGGGGGGGGGGGGGGGGGGGGGGGGGGGGGGGGGGGGGGGGGGGGGGGGGGGGGGGGGGGGGGGGGGGGGGGGGGGGGGGGGGGGGGGGGGGGGGGGGGGGGGGGGGGGGGGGGGGGGGGGGGGGGGGGGGGGGGGGGGGGGGGGGGGGGGGGGGGGGGGGGGGGGGGGGGGGGGGGGGGGGGGGGGGGGGGGGGGGGGGGGGGGGGGGGGGGGGGGGGGGGGGGGGGGGGGGGGGGGGGGGGGGGGGGGGGGGGGGGGGGGGGGGGGGGGGGGGGGGGGGGGGGGGGGGGGGGGGGGGGGGGGGGGGGGGGGGGGGGGGGGGGGGGGGGGGGGGGGGGGGGGGGGGGGGGGGGGGGGGGGGGGGGGGGGGGGGGGGGGGGGGGGGGGGGGGGGGGGGGGGGGGGGGGGGGGGGGGGGGGGGGGGGGGGGGGGGGGGGGGGGGGGGGGGGGGGGGGGGGGGGGGGGGGGGGGGGGGGGGGGGGGGGGGGGGGGGGGGGGGGGGGGGGGGGGGGGGGGGGGGGGGGGGGGGGGGGGGGGGGGGGGGGGGGGGGGGGGGGGGGGGGGGGGGGGGGGGGGGGGGGGGGGGGGGGGGGGGGGGGGGGGGGGGGGGGGGGGGGGGGGGGGGGGGGGGGGGGGGGGGGGGGGGGGGGGGGGGGGGGGGGGGGGGGGGGGGGGGGGGGGGGGGGGGGGGGGGGGGGGGGGGGGGGGGGGGGGGGGGGGGGGGGGGGGGGGGGGGGGGGGGGGGGGGGGGGGGGGGGGGGGGGGGGGGGGGGGGGGGGGGGGGGGGGGGGGGGGGGGGGGGGGGGGGGGGGGGGGGGGGGGGGGGGGGGGGGGGGGGGGGGGGGGGGGGGGGGGGGTTATTCCCTCAAGATCATAGCAAGATAATCAAGCCCTTGACTCAACACTAATCTTTATTATATATAGCTCACGGACTCGATTACATAGAGGGATCATAAAGCAAAACTCAAAACTAAATTATACTAAAACTTTATTCTACTAGATCAAGATATTACCAAAAGGATCGAACTAAGAAAGAGGTAAAGATAGGAGTGTGATGGTGATACGATACCGGGGCACCTCCCCCAAGCTTGGCAATTGCCAAGGGGAGTGCCCATACCCATGTGATTATGTCTCCTTCTTTGGGGGTGAAGATGTGATATTCTTGGCTATGATACCCCTCAGGATACGATTCTCCTCCTCGAGCTTGTTGACTTGCCTCTTAAGATCCATTATTTCTTTACGGAGCTTACCCGTGATGGTTAAAGCTCCTTGCACCCATGGATGCTGCATAGCTGCGGGAGAACAAGTAACACTCCTTTTCATATTTTCATAAGAGAGAAATTTAACATTGGAGGGGATGACCGAGTTTGGGATAGCTGAGCTCTGTAGTTCCCCCATCGTGAATCCTGCTCGGAAACGAGAAGTAACTTCTTGATCCTCCTCCATGGCATCTATCCTTTTCAAGTCAGCTTCCATCTCTTCCTTCGTCGAGGGCCCAAAGTGATAGGCATCGCTGTTTGCCCCTGGACCTGGTGTCGGATGAGACACCCGACTCTCCCCGACTGACTCTTGAGAAGACATCTTGCTCTAATCTGTGGCAGAAACAGCTCGAAACAAGAATAGAGGATAATTGCGAGATACGGTGGTCAAAACCTTTGGGAGATTATATAATGAATTTTAACCGACCAAAAGGAGTATCGTGCAAGAAAACGGAGTCCGGAGAGCGCACGAGGTGCCCACGAGGCAGGGGGGCGCGCCTCCCACCCTCGTGGAAGCCTCGTGTCCTTCCCGGACTGCTTCTTATTTTCCTATTTTTCTATATATTCCAAAACGGAGAAAAATTGTCATTAGAACTGTTTTGGACTCAGTTTACTTACCGTACCACATACCTATTCCTTTTCGGAGTCTGAAACATTCTGGAAAGTGTCCCTTATGTATTCCTCCGGGGTTACGGTTTCAATAATATTAGTTTCGACATTTATGGGATTACCTGAGATATAATGTTTGATTCTTTGACCGTTCACCACCTTCGGATTTGTGCCTTCGAAGTAGTTGATTTTTATGGCACCGGAACAATAGACCTCCTCGATAACGTAAGGACCTTCCCATTTAGAGAGAAGTTTTCCTGCAAAAAATCTTAAACGAGAGTTGAATAGCAACACATAATCACCTACATTAAACTCACGCTTTTGTATCCTTTTGTCATGCCATCTTTTAACTTTTTCTTTAAACAATTTGGCATTCTCATAGGCTTGGGTTCTCCATTCATCAAGTGAGCTAATGTTAAATAACCTCTTCTCACCGGCAAGTTTGAAATCATAATTGAGCTCTTTAATGGCCCATTATGCCTATATGTTCTAGCTCGAGAGGTAAGTGACATGCTTTTCCGTAAACCATTTTATACGGAGACATACCCATAGGATTTTTATATGCAGTTCTATAGGCCCATAATGCATCATCAAGTTTCTTGGACCAATTCTTTCTAGATCTATTAACAGTCTTTTGCAAAATTAATTTAAGCTCTCTATTACTCAATTCTACTTGACCACTAGACTATGGGTGATACGGAGATGCAATTCTATGATTAACATCATACTTAGCAAGCATTTTACGAAAAGCACCATGAATAAAATGTGAACCACCATCAGTCATTAAATATCTAGGGGCTCTAAACCTCAGAAAAATAACTTCTTTAAGCATCTTAATAGAGGTGTTATGATCAGCACTACTAGTTGGAATAGCTTCTACCCACTTAGTAACGTGATCAACAACAACTAAAATATGTGTATACCCATTAGAGGAAGGAAACGGTCCCATATAATCAAAGCCCCAGACATCAAATGGTTCAATAACAAGTGAATAATTCATAGGCATTTCTTGACGTCTACTAATATTACCAATCCTTTGACATTCATCACAAGATAAGACAAACTTACGAGCATCCTTGAAGAGAGTAGGCCAATAAAAACCGGATTGCAATACCTTATGTGCAGTTCTATCTCCAGCATGGTGTCCTCCATAAGCTTCGGAATGACACTTGCGTAGGATATGTTCCTGTTCATGCTCAGGTATACAACGTCTAATAACACCATCTACTCCTTCTTTATAAAGATGTGGGTCATCCCAGAAGTAATGTCTTAAATCATAGAAAAACTTTTTCTTTTGCTGGTATGTGAAACTAGGTGGTATAAATTTAGCAACAATGTAATTAGCATAATCAGCATACCATGGAGCAGTACGAGAAGCATTTATGACAGCTAATTGTTCATCAGGAAAGCTATCATCAATAGGTAGTGGGTCATCAATAACATGCTCTAGCCTAGACAAGTTGTCTGCAACGGGGTTCTCAGCTCCCTTTCTATCAATAATATGTAAATCAAATTCTTGTAGCAAGAGAACCCATCTAATAAGTCTAGGTTTAGCATCTTTATTTTCCATAAGGTATTTAATAGCAGCATGATCAGTGTGAATAGTTACTTTAAAATCAACAATATAAGGTCTGAACTTATCACAAGCAAAAACAACTGCTAAAAATTCTTTTTCAGTAGTAGCATAATTTCTCTGGGTACTGTCCAGAGTTTTACTAGCATATTGGATAACATTTAGCTTCTTATCAACTCTTTGTCCTAGAACAGCACCTACAGCATAATCACTAGCATCACACATAATCTCAAAAGGTAAATTCCAATCAGGTGGCTGAACAATAGGTGCAGAAATCAAAGCTTTCTTAAGGATTTCAAATGCTTCTACACAATCATCATCAAAGACAAAAGGTATATCCTTTTGTAATAGATTAGTCAGAGGTCGAGAGATTTTTGAGAAGTCCTTAATGAACCTCCTATAAAAACCGGCATGACCAAGGAAACTTCTTATACCTTTGATGTCCTTGGGACATGGCATCTTTTCAATAGCATCAACTTTAGCTTTATCAACTTCAATGCCTCTTTCAGAAATTTTATGCCCCAAGACAATACCTTCATTAACCATAAAGTGGCATTTCTCCCAGTTCAAGACAAGGTTAGTTTCTTCACATCTCTGCAAAACTCGATCAAGGTTGCTCAAGCAATCATCAAAAGAGGATCCATAAACGGAGAAATCATCCATGAAAACCTCACAAATATTTTCACAAAAGTCAGAGAATATAGCCATCATGCATCTTTGAAAGGTAGCAGGTGCATTACATAAACCAAAAGGCATACGTCTATAAGCAAAAGTACCGAAAGGGCAAGTAAAAGTGGTCTTTTCTTGATCCTCAGCTGACACAGGTATTTGAGAGAAACCAGAGTAACCATCTACAAAGCAAAAATGTGTATGTTTGGATAATCTTTCTAGCATCTGATCAATAAAAGGCAAAGGGTAATGATCTTTTTTAGTAGCTTTATTTAATTTGCGGAAATCAATTACCATCCTATAACCTGTAATAATTCTTTGTGGGATCAATTCATCTTTATCATTAGGAACGACAGTAATACCTCCCTTCTTGGGGACACAATGGACAGGACTTACCCACTGACTATCAGCAACGGGATAAATTATACCTGCCTCCAGAAGCTTTAGTATTTCCTTTCTTACCACTTCTTTCATCTTAGGATTTAGCCGTCATTGGTGATCAATAACTGGTTTGGCGTCTTTCTCCAAATTTATTTTGTGTTGACACAGAGTGGGACTAATGCCCTTAAGATCATCAAGAGTATATCCAATAGCAGCGCGGTGCTTCTTCAGAGTTTTCAATAATTTATCTTCCTCCTTCTCTGAAAGGTTAGCACTAATAATAACAGGATATATCTTCTTTTCATCAAGATAAGCATATTTAAGAGTATGAGGTAATGGTTTAAGCTCAAACACGGGATCACCCTTGGGTGGAGGGGGATCCCCTAGAATTTCAACAGGCAAGTTGTGTTTCAGAATAGGTCCCTGTTTAAAGAATACTTCATCTATTTCCCTTCTTTCATTCATAAACATATCATTTTCATGGTCAAGCAACCCCCCCCCCCCCCCCCCCCCCCCCCCCCCCCCCCCCCCCCCCCCCCCCCCCCCCCCCCCCCCCCCCCCCCCCCCCCCCCCCCCCCCCCCCCCCCCCCCCCCCCCCCCCCCCCCCCCCCCCCCCCCCCCCCCCCCCCCCCCCCCCCCCCCCCCCCCCCCCCCCCCCCCCCCCCCCCCCCCCCCCCCCCCCCCCCCCCCCCCCCCCCCCCCCCCCCCCCCCCCCCCCCCCCCCCCCCCCCCCCCCCCCCCCCCCCCCCCCCCCCCCCCCCCCCCCCCCCCCCCCCCCCCCCCCCCCCCCCCCCCCCCCCCCCCCCCCCCCCCCCCCCCCCCCCCCCCCCCCCCCCCCCCCCCCCCCCCCCCCCCCCCCCCCCCCCCCCCCCCCCCCCCCCCCCCCCCCCCCCCCCCCCCCCCCCCCCCCCCCCCCCCCCCCCCCCCCCCCCCCCCCCCCCCCCCCCCCCCCCCCCCCCCCCCCCCCCCCCCCCCCCCCCCCCCCCCCCCCCCCCCCCCCCCCCCCCCCCCCCCCCCCCCCCCCCCCCCCCCCCCCCCCCCCCCCCCCCCCCCCCCCCCCCCCCCCCCCCCCCCCCCCCCCCCCCCCCCCCCCCCCCCCCCCCCCCCCCCCCCCCCCCCCCCCCCCCCCCCCCCCCCCCCCCCCCCCCCCCCCCCCCCCCCCCCCCCCCCCCCCCCCCCCCCCCCCCCCCCCCCCCCCCCCCCCCCCCCCCCCCCCCCCCCCCCCCCCCCCCCCCCCCCCCCCCCCCCCCCCCCCCCCCCCCCCCCCCCCCCCCCCCCCCCCCCCCCCCCCCCCCCCCCCCCCCCCCCCCCCCCCCCCCCCCCCCCCCCCCCCCCCCCCCCCCCCCCCCCCCCCCCCCCCCCCCCCCCCCCCCCCCCCCCCCCCCCCCCCCCCCCCCCCCCCCCCCCCCCCCCCCCCCCCCCCCCCCCCCCCCCCCCCCCCCCCCCCCCCCCCCCCCCCCCCCCCCCCCCCCCCAGTTTAATGTAGGTGATTATGTGTTGCTATACAACTCTCGTTTAAGATTTTTTGCAGGAAAACTTCTCTCTAAATGGGAAGGTCCTTACGTTATCGAGGAGGTTTATCGTTCCGGTGCCATAAAAATCAATAACTTCGAAGGCACAAATCCGAAGGTGGTGAACGGTCAAAGAATCAAACATTATATCTCAGGTAATCCTATAAATGTTGAAACTAATGTTATTGAAACCGTAACCCCGGAGGAATACATAAGGGACACTTTCCAGAACGTTTCAGACTCCGAAAAGGAATATGTATGTGGTACGATAAGTAAACGGACTCCAAAACAGTTCTAATAGCAATGTTTCTCCGTTTTGGAATATTTAAGAAAATAGGAAAATAAGAAGTAGTCCGGGAAGGACACGAGGCTTCCACGAGGGTGGGAGGCGCGCCCTACCCCCCTGGGTGCGCCCCCCTGCCTCGTGGGCACCTCGTGCGCTTTCCGGACTCCATTTTCTTGCACAATACTTCTTTCGGTCGGTAAAAATTCATTATATAATCTCCCGAAGGCTTTGACCACCGTATCACACAATTATCCTCTGTTTTCGTTTCGAGCTGTTTTCTGCCAGAGTTGTCAAGGCCAGGCATCATGTCGTCTCCCTCCTCCAACAATGAGGGTAAAGATGCTTGGCTAATGAAGATAGAGTTGAAGAGAGAAGAACCCGGGGAGATCAACAAGGATGATGGGATCAAGAAGGCCATGGAGGATCAAGCTCCAGCAGCAGAAGAAGAAGACATCCTTCCACCTCATCACAATCTTCTTACCCCAACCGAGATTGAAGCTTTCAAGATGATTGAGTTAGCTCGTATACAAAACAAGTATCTCACACGTGAAAATATTTTGTTGAAGGAGCATATCGTCGCACTCAAGGGCATTATCCGCAAGTTGGAAGATCTCCTACGCTCGATGTGCGACTATCCATCATCACCACCATCTTCTTCACCAGCAAAAGAGACATAATCACATGGGTATGGGCACTCCCCTTGGCAACTGCCAAGCTTGGGGGACGTGCCCCAGTATCGTATCATCATCACACTCCTATCTTTACCGTTTTTCTTAGTTCGATCCTTTTGGTAATATCTTGATCTAGTAGAATAAAATTTTAGTATGATTTAGTTTTGAGTTTTGTCTTATGATCCTTCTATGTAATCGAGTCTGTGAGCTATATATAATAAAGTTTAGTGTTGAGTCAAGGGCTTGATTACCTTGCTATGATCTTGAGTGAATAAAAGAAAAAGAAAGAATAAAAAGAAACAAAGAGATCATATTGATCTTATGGAGAGTAATGACTTCACATATAAAGAGTATGATGATTAAAAGTTGTTGAGAGTTGACAAGCATAGTTTTGGTCATCGTTGCAATTAATAGGAAGTAATAAAGAAAGAGAGGTTTCACATATAAATATACTATCTTGGACATCTTTTATGATTGTGAGCACTCATTAAAATATGACATGCTAAAGAGTTGATGTTGGACAAGGAAGACAACGTAATGGGTTATGTTTTCTTATATCTGAAATAAAGTATATTGTCATGGATCATCCAACATGTTGAGCTTGCCTTTCTCCCTCATGCTAGCCAAATTCTTTGCACCAAGTAGAGATACTACTTGTGCTTCCAACTACCCTTAAACCTAGTTTTGCCATGAAAGTCCACCATATCTACCTATGGATTGAGTAAGATCCTTCAAGTAAGTTGTCATCGGTGCAAGCAATAAAAATTGCTCTCTAAATATGCATGATTTATTAGTGTGGAGAAAATAAGCTTTATACGATCTTGTGATGTGGAAGAAATAAAAGCGATGGACTGCATAATAAAGGTCCATATCACAAGTGGCAATATAAAGTGACGTTCTTTTGCATTAAGATTTCGTGCATCCAACCATGAAAGCGCATGACAACCTCTGCTTCCCTCTGCGAAGGGCCTATCTTTTACTTTTATCTTCTACCCTTATGCAAAGAGTCATGGTGATCTTCACCTTTCCTTTTTACATTTTATCCTTTGGCAAGCACATTGTGTTGGAAAGATCCTGATATATATATTCAATTGGATGTAAGTTAGCATGAATTATTATTGTTGACATTACCCTTGAGGTAAAAGGTTGGGAGGCGAAGCTATAAGCCCCTATCTTTCTCTGTGTTCGATTAAAACTCCATAACCACAAGTATTGCATGAGTGTTAGCAATTGTGAAAGACTAAATGATAGTTGAGTATGTGGACTTGCTGAAAAGCTCTTATATTGACTCTTTCTGATGTTATGATAAATTGCAATTGCCTCAGTGACTGAGATTATAGTTTGTTAGTTCTCAATGAAGTTTCTGATTCATACTTGACATTGTGGATAGATTGTTACTTTAGCATAAGAAATAATATGACAATATCTATATATGTTGCTGTTATGAGAATGATCATGATGCCCTCATGTCCGTATTTTATTTTATCGACACCTCTATCTCTAAACATGTGGACATATTTATCGTTATCGGCTTCCGCTTGAGGACAAGCGAGGTCTAAGCTTGGGGGAGTTGATACGTCCATTTTGCATCATGCTTTTATATCGATATTTATTGCATTATGGGCTGTTATTACATGTTATGTCACAATACTTATGCTTATTCTCTCTTATTTTACAAGGTTTACATGAAGAGGGAGAATGCCGGCAGCTGGAATTCTGGGCTGGAAAAGGAGCAAATATTAGAGACCTATTCTGCACAACTCCAAAAGTCCTGAAACTTCACGGAAGTCATTTTTGGAAATTATAAAAAATACTGAGCGAAGAAAACACCAGAGGGGGCCCACACCCTGGCCACGAGGGTGGGGGGCGCGCCCTACCCCCCTAGGGGCGCACCCCTGCCTCGTGGGCCCCCTGGCAGGCCTCCGGTGCCCATCTTCTGCTATATGAAGTCTTTCGTCCGAGAAAAAAATCATAAGCAAGCTTTCGGGAAGAAACTCCGCCGCCACGAGGCGGAACCTTGGCGGAACCAATCTAGGGCTCCGGCAGAGCTGTTCTGCCGGGGAAACTTCCCCCCGGGAGGGGGAAATCATCGCCATCGTCATCACCAACGATCCTCTCATCGGGAGGGGGTCAATCTTCATCAACATCTTCACCAGCACCATCTCCTCTCAAACCCTAGTTCATCTCTTGTATCCAATCTTTGTCCCAAAGCCTCAGATTGGTACCTGTGGGTTGCTAGTAGTGTTGATTACTCCTTGTAGTTGATGCTAGTTGGTTTATTTGGTGGAAGATCATATGTTCAGATCCATTATGCATATTAATACCCCCCTGATTATGAACATGAATATGATTTTTGAGTAGTTACGTTTGTTCCTGAGGATATGGGAGAAGTCTTGCTATTAGTAGTCATGTGAATTTGGTATTCGTTCGATATTTTGATGAGATGTATATTGTCTTTCCTCTAGTGGTGTTATGTGAACGTCGACTACATGACACTTCACCATTGTTTGGGCCTAGAGGAAGGCATTGGGAAGTAATAAGTAGATGATGGGTTGCTAGAGTGACAGAAGCTTAAACCCTAGTTTATGCGTTGCTTCGTAAGGGGCTGATTTGGATCCATATGTTTCATGCTATGGTTAGGTTTACCTTAATACTTCTTTTGTAGTTGCGGATGCTTGCAATAGGAGTTAATCATAAGTGGGATGTTTGTCCAAGTAAAGACAGCACCCAAGCACCGGTCCACCCATATATCAAATTATCAAAGTACCGAACGTGAATCATATGAACGTGATGAAAACTAGCTTGACGATAATTCCCATGTGTCCTCGGGAGCGCTTTTCTCTATATAAGAGTTTGTCCAGGCTTGTCCTTTGCTACAAAAAGGATTGGGCCACCTTGCTGCACTTTATTTACACTTGTTACTTGCTACCCGTTACAAATTACCTTATCACAAAACTATCTGTTACCTATAATTTCAGTGCTTGCAGAGAATACCTTACTGAAAACCGCTTGTCATTTCCTTCTGCTCCTCGTTGGGTTCGACACTCTTACTTATCGAAAGGACTACGATAGATCCCCTATACTTGTGGTTCATCAGAGACGTATCACCTGTGAACATATATGGCAACTCATTATTATATGAGGACAGGGTGTGAGTTGCCACATTATATGTTTGTGCAGTGGAAGATGTGTGCCTTTCTTTGTATTGTCTTGTGCTAACATGGCAACTTGAACATTGTTAAAGTGCCTTATGATCTGTACATTTTTTAATGAAGCTAATGTGTTTAGTTGCCACATTTATTGTTGGACAATCATAGGAGGTGTGGGTGTTCCTATGATCTTGCCTCATCTTGCCACTTTCAATTGAGCCAATGTGGCAAGTACATTCTGCTAGCTGGCAACTGCTTCCTTCATAAGTTCATACACGTCCAGTTTGCCATGCTTTTGCATTTGCTTTTGCATTTTGATTTATTTTTTCTGCCTTTCTTGTGTATGTTCATCACATGGCAATTACTGTCCTCTTTCAGATGCTTAAACATTGGGGCAACCATTAGAGTTTTAATTTTATGCTTCATCGATGTTAGCAAGTGAATACTTACTTTATGCAGTTCTTTGTGTATCTATCGGCTCTGTTTTTATTTCACCCTGACATGTGTTTTGTTCTTACCTCAGGCACAATGGCTCACGGCGACCATCAAGACGATGATGATGACTTCATGGAGTTACCGCAACAGAATCGCGTAACTGGACGGACAAAAGATGGCGATGAGGTAATTTTCCACCCCTATATGTTTTAATGTCACATTGAGTTTGCAATCGTCTGTTAGGAAGTAAATTTTCATGACACTGACACATGGCAACAAATGATCATTTGTCTGTTATGCAGAAGAAGAAACGTTATCACAATAGGGCTTCACAAGAACGCCTGACTATATTGACTGAGGGATTTACTGATGAGCAGAAGGGAGCTACTGGTGAGATGGGGATGCAGGCTCTGATGGATGTTCGGTGCAAGAACCTAGTGAACCCTGTATGCGACTGGCTCGGTGAGATTTACGATACCGCCTCTAGGGAATTTGTGATTCTGGGACGTGGAAGACTGCCATTGGACGAGGAATCCGTGTTCTGCACTTTGGGTGTGCCCCGTGGAGAAATCAAAGTCCCGTATGAGGTCAATAATAAGATTGAGGAAATGTTGTTTGCCCGTTTGTTTCCTGGGACGACAACCATGCCGAACACGACTGTGCTGGCAAATTCGCTGGAGAGCATGAAAACCCATGGCGAGGTTTTCAAGATGAAGCTCCTCATGTACCTGATCTCAGCTGTTTTTGCGCCTACCACATCTCTTCGCCCAAGCAACAAGTGCTTCCCTGTAACACCCCCAGATCATCACCCTGTCATTAAGCTAATCAAATGCCAAGTCACCATGCTTAGCAATGCTTGATCACACTTGAATTCATATCTCATTTCAAATTCCCCCCCCCCCCCCCCCCCCCCCCCCCCCCCCCCCCCCCCCCCCCCCCCCCCCCCCCCCCCCCCCCCCCCCCCCCCCCCCCCCCCCCCCCCCCCCCCCCCCCCCCCCCCCCCCCCCCCCCCCCCCCCCCCCCCCCCCCCCCCCCCCCCCCCCCCCCCCCCCCCCCCCCCCCCCCCCCCCCCCCCCCCCCCCCCCCCCCCCCCCCCCCCCCCCCCCCCCCCCCCCCCCCCCCCCCCCCCCCCCCCCCCCCCCCCCCCCCCCCCCCCCCCCCCCCCCCCCCCCCCCCCCCCCCCCCCCCCCCCCCCCCCCCCCCCCCCCCCCCCCCCCCCCCCCCCCCCCCCCCCCCCCCCCCCCCCCCCCCCCCCCCCCCCCCCCCCCCCCCCCCCCCCCCCCCCCCCCCCCCCCCCCCCCCCCCCCCCCCCCCCCCCCCCCCCCCCCCCCCCCCCCCCCCCCCCCCCCCCCCCCCCCCCCCCCCCCCCCCCCCCCCCCCCCCCCCCCCCCCCCCCCCCCCCCCCCCCCCCCCCCCCCCCCCCCCCCCCCCCCCCCCCCCCCCCCCCCCCCCCCCCCCCCCCCCCCCCCCCCCCCCCCCCCCCCCCCCCCCCCCCCCCCCCCCCCCCCCCCCCCCCCCCCCCCCCCCCCCCCCCCCCCCCCCCCCCCCCCCCCCCCCCCCCCCCCCCCCCCCCCCCCCCCCCCCCCCCCCCCCCCCCCCCCCCCCCCCCCCCCCCCCCCCCCCCCCCCCCCCCCCCCCCCCCCCCCCCCCCCCCCCCCCCCCCCCCCCCCCCCCCCCCCCCCCCCCCCCCCCCCCCCCCCCCCCCCCCCCCCCCCCCCCCCCCCCCCCCCCCCCCCCCCCCCCCCCCCCCCCCCCCCCCCCCCCCCCCCCCCCCCCCCCCCCCCCCCCCCAGCGCTCGAAACCGTCGACCGTAGCGGATTCCCGAGCCCCTCCGGCGAGCTCTCGCCGCGCAGCTGCTGCTGCTGTCTTGCTGCTACTACGCTGCTACAGTAACATTCAGTTACTGTAGCGCGTACTAGCTTTTGTAAAACAGTACTGATCAGCCCTATTGACAGCCTCAAAACAACGTCTGAACGAAGTCTAACCTAGCTGAAGTTAATTTGAGTTGATAGTACATATGACAGGCTCCAACTTACTCCATTGTACCAAACTCAGATGATGCATGGATTAAATACAACAAAAATGACAAAAGTGCATTTTCTGTTAACAGCAGAGACTGAAAACTGAGTTAATGTGATAGCAACTTTAGAGCAGGGAATTAACTAGTTGTAGGGATCTAACAGAGATGAAGAGGCTGCCATCTTGTAGATCGCAGAAAGCTGATCAAAATTGGTATAGGACACTAATCCATAGGATGAACAGAAAAATAACTACAGGCTTTGGAAAACTGCTAAACAATGTTTAAGACTGATGACTTAGTAGAATTTCAGTGTTTCTAGAAAATCATTTTTAAACTTCGGAAAATCATAGTAAATTAACGGTAGCTCCGATGGAAAAACTTTATACATGAAAGTTGCTCAGAACGACAAGACGAATCTAACCGTGCTATCCGTTGCCATGTCGGGATCCTCTACATAGGAGAACCCGCAACTTTTTGCCCTTTTCCGGCAGATGAATAGTGCACTTATACCGGTTAATAAATCCAACTTAATTCTAAAATAAATAAAATGGTTTAGATAGGTCTTTAGGCAACCCTGCACTGCACCCTAGCTTTCACTTGACTCTGGCACCACTAACGTGCAACCGTCCCCCTCCGGTTCATCTGTCTGACAGACGTCCGGTACCGGGAATATTTCCCGGATGGGTTCCCCCTTCATCGTTATCGTGTAGCACCGCGTTAGATCACCCCGGCATAGCTTATAGTCGTACCATATTTTGTAATTACTTTCGTTGCTGTGTATTTATTTGTTTCTTCTCCCCCCTTCCTTCTCGATAGCCCCGAGACCGACGCCACTCAGGAGTCTGACGACACTACCGACAACCTCTCCTTCTTGCCAAAGCAAACAGGCAAGCACCCCCCCTTTTGAGCATTCCGATATCGCCCATTCTCTTCTCTCTCTTGCTTGCATTAGAATTGCTGCTGCTACTGCTTTACCTATTCTGATGCATAGCCTGTTTATTGTAACCTGCTTGTTACCTTCTGCTTATCCTAAACTGCTTAGTCTAGGTTGGGTAGAGACCATATGAGACCCCACTTATCCCGACTGCCCCGCTGGAGATTCAGAAGACCCGACCATCGGGATCGAAGACCAGGACCCTGATGTTACTATGGATACTATGATTTGACACTGTTACATGTTACTAAAGACGGGTCGGCCCTGAGGGGTACCCGCGCGTGCCTTCGTGGCGAGTGATGTGGAGACGGGTTGACCTGAGAGGTGCCCGCGAGATAAATACGAGGCGTGGCCGGGCATTCTTAGCCCTTGTCACAAGTCCTCGAGACGGGGCGACGGGGTCACATCTTTCGTGAGTCTCTGCTCGTTACCGCGCGTTCCTAATCCACGAACGGTTTGGATATTTGATCCGAGGGGCCTCTGGCCTGATAGCACTAACCATCACGTGGGTGTGAGTGGGTGTTCTGCGTCGTATACTTCAGCCGGAGCTTAATTGACGTCAGCGAGGAGCGGCCCGTTTTGGATTGGACTGGGAACGCAACTGCGCTTGTATTAAGGGGTTGCTAGGTCTGCTTCCGAAACGTCCTCGCAACGTGCAGGAGTTCCCGGGGCGAAGGCCCAAGACCCCCGGGTGCATAGGTTAGTCCGGCGTGCTGACCTCTCATTAAGTTTCTGGTCGGGTTGCGGCGTATTGTTTGGCCGAGGCCGGGCATGACCCAGTAAAGTGTGTCCGGCCGCCCCCCCCCCCCCCCCCCCCCCCCCCCCCCCCCCCCCCCCCCCCCCCCCCCCCCCCCCCCCCCCCCCCCCCCCCCCCCCCCCCCCCCCCCCCCCCCCCCCCCCCCCCCCCCCCCCCCCCCCCCCCCCCCCCCCCCCCCCCCCCCCCCCCCCCCCCCCCCCCCCCCCCCCCCCCCCCCCCCCCCCCCCCCCCCCCCCCCCCCCCCCCCCCCCCCCCCCCCCCCCCCCCCCCCCCCCCCCCCCCCCCCCCCCCCCCCCCCCCCCCCCCCCCCCCCCCCCCCCCCCCCCCCCCCCCCCCCCCCCCCCCCCCCCCCCCCCCCCCCCCCCCCCCCCCCCCCCCCCCCCCCCCCCCCCCCCCCCCCCCCCCCCCCCCCCCCCCCCCCCCCCCCCCCCCCCCCCCCCCCCCCCCCCCCCCCCCCCCCCCCCCCCCCCCCCCCCCCCCCCCCCCCCCCCCCCCCCCCCCCCCCCCCCCCCCCCCCCCCCCCCCCCCCCCCCCCCCCCCCCCCCCCCCCCCCCCCCCCCCCCCCCCCCCCCCCCCCCCCCCCCCCCCCCCCCCCCCCCCCCCCCCCCCCCCCCCCCCCCCCCCCCCCCCCCCCCCCCCCCCCCCCCCCCCCCCCCCCCCCCCCCATTTATGTTTTAGAGTTGTGTTGTGATATCTTCAAGTGAGTCCTAGGCTTGATCATGTGCATTTGCGTGTATGGTTAGTGCACGATTAAGCCGGGGTCGTCACATTCCCCATCCTGGTAAATGATCTATCTCTACTCCTTTCTTCCTTCAATCTTTTGACTCTGATGTCATCTCTAAGCTAGTCACTGCCAGTTTTTTTTGATGTTTTTTCATTTGAATGCTGATGTGGCAACTTCTTGTCCTGAAATTTGTGCCGTGCAGGCAAAGCTGAAAGACGTGAAGAACATGAATTGGTGTAAATTTATCGCGGACTTCCTGCATGATGCATTCTCAAACAAGATGTACCAGAAGGGTTGTCGACTCCATTTAATGGTATTTTTCCCAACTCCTTTGCAAACACTCTTACCACATTGAATGTTTTCCCAAATCAACATGTCAGCTGTTTGATAAGTGTGAACCGTACAAGATCATGCATGGCAAACCGTTTGTTTTCAATGTTTTTATGTGATTTTGTTTACGTGTGAAAGCGACTTATGTTTGATCCATGGCATCCGTGGTTGCTGCCTACAAGGCAATAGCATTTTTCAACAGCACACACACACACAAAAAAAAGAAGTTCATTTCATGCATCCACTCTCTGTTCATACAATATGCATGGCAACCATGATGTTGACCTTGTGGCAACTATCATCATAACAAGATGGCAACTGCCAGCACAACATGATGGCAACTAACACAGATAGATGGAAACTCTTTTTTTATTCATCCCCTTCAATTTGATGACTGAAGGAATATACATTAGCTTCATTTTCAACATAGCATGATGGCAACTGACATATTTTTCCTTTTTTATTGTGTACACCAGCTCATGTACGTCGATCGTCTTGATCTGTCCACCGTTGACTTTACTGGGATAGGAGGCCCGCCACCTCCACATAAGTTTGCTGTCTCTGCGTGGGCGTACGATGCTGTCAAGGCTGTGCTTGCCGCAGACAAGATAACTGATAAGAAATATGGGAAACTGCAGGTTAGTTCTACCTCCTTTCTTTGCACGGCATTCTTCAATTTCGATGCTGCATAACATATGAAAAAATCCCCATACGGCAACCATATGTGGCTAACAAGAGATGAACCGCATGGCACCCATGTCTGACGCCACACGGCAACTCCGCCATCCGTGTTGAAACTTCTATTCACTCCCTCTCTTTTTTGCAGTACATGAACCGTTAGCTAGTGTTCCTTATTTTCTGTCTTACATCCTAGCTGTTTTTGATGATTTTCAGCTGATGGCCAAGCATGCTATGGACTACAGCGTGTTTGGTGGGCCTCAAAACTTTGGCAAGTGGATGGACGTGCACTCAGCTCCGTTTTGTCCTGCTGAGGTAATCAAGGATTTTTATTTTGTTTTTTCAAATTGTTTTTGTCTTCTTCTTCTTTTTGATATATCTCTATGGTTGTTTTGGTTTATTTGATCTTGTGCACGTGACTCTAATATGGTTTGTTACTGTTTGCTTCTTTGTTTTGTGCACAGGCGAGGGCACCTGTTGAGCATCTAATTGGGCAGTTTGCCTCCGGAATGACCAGCTTGCTCGGGAAGTTGGTTGAGGGTTGGACGTCCCTTAATGGCTCTGACAGCGATGCGGTTGCGAGGCAGTTCACTCCATTCATTGCAGAACGGACACATCGGCCAACTGGTTGTCGTGGCCGGTACGACTACAACAGCTCACAGGAGCTTCCTGACACGCAAGATGAACTAGATGGAGATGCTTCTCTCGACAAGGACGATGATGATGACATGGAGAACGTGCAACATGAAACCGACGATGATGAACATGTTGAAGTTCATGCAGGTGGTAAGAAGGACAAGGCTGCACCAGATGTCCCCCCACCGAAGAAAGTCAAAGAACAGACAGTTGCGAGAGACAAGGGGGTGTCGCCTTCAAAGAGGGGCAGGGCTCCAGAGGATGTTGGGCAGGGCTCTGCTGGCAAGAGGTCTAGGACCGATCCCTTATCTGCTAGGAGGAGGTTCGACATCTATTTAGTGTTTTGTTTGTCTCTCCTTTTTAACAGACCGACCCTTTTTTTCATTTGTTTGCTGAGCGTGGCAACGATTTTCGTGTCTGACACCTGGTACCTTTTTTTGCCATTTTTTTTATACGTGCCGTGAGGCGACAGCTAGTGGACGAGCAGTTATGAAGAAGCAAGCACCAACGCCCACCCGTGTTTCTGCCCGATTGAACAAGGGTGCCCCCATTGCTGGTGACACCCCTTCCACTAGGTCGTCTCCTCGTACGTCGACGTCCAACACCGGGGATCCTGTTGTGTTGGTAGACTTGAGGAAGACAGTCAAGAAGTAGGTTATCCCTGTTTTTTCATTGTCATAGTGCTACATTTTTGCCTGATGCATTGTAGATCATATACACCGTTTTTAGTTTATACATTTATGCGGCAACTACCCGTTTTGCTTTTCAATGCAGCTGTCCAGCTTGCCACATGGGCTACTGCCATCAGTCCCACATGGCAACTGCTGTTTTCTCATGATCTTTTTTTTACTGCATGGCAACTCCTGCTTGTTCTGCATGGCAACTGCTAACTAGGCCACATGGCAATTCCTATTCCACTTATATGGCAACTACCAGCTTTCCATTGGCTTCCACCCCTCCCTACATTGTCTTGTGTGCTCATCGATACCTAGTTCTGAAATGGCAGCTCTGGCACATCACACATTTTTTCATTTTTTAAGATGGCTACCATGGCAACTATTTTGTTCAATTTTTTACACTGTTCATGTGCTTTCTTTGCAGGGTGAAGAAGACTACCACACGCGTGATCAAGCAGAACCCCAGAGACCCACTCGAACGCATTCACTCAAAGTTGTCAACAGGTGGCAACTCAGATGTTCATGAGGCGCCAGTCGACAAAACTGCTGCTGCACCGTCCACTGTTCCCACTAGCTCTGATGCAAGCGCCCGACCATCTCCGCCGGTTGCAGATGTGCAGGCTACAACAATAGGCATCCGTACATCTGGGAGTGATGAGTCAGTATCTGCCAGGACTGCTGAGATATTGCCCACTCTGCTGGCAATGAAGGATGCTGCTGTGACCCATGCCACCCGATCAGCAAGCGTTGAAGTGGACGCCCCCGAGATCAACCTAAGCAAGGAAGATTCCCGCTCATCTGATACGGATTCCAAGCACGTGGGTGGTGGCACTTCTGCGCCCACAAAAGAAGGGGCTGCGGCGACAATTCAGAATGATATGCCATCCACAGGTGAGACTCTTGGCACAACAGCTCCAGCTTCTGGTGGTCCAGAGGTTGCTAAGGCGACCGTTTCGCGAGCTGGTCTTCCACCTAGGCGTCGTAGCCCCCGCAAGCAATCTGCAGACATACCCAATGCACCAGCTGTAGCTAGGAACAGCAGAGATGACTCTGGTTATGTGCCTGCGTCCACACTATTCCCACCACCTGCCAAAAGCAATGTTATGGAGAAAACGGAAGACCGGAGTACAACTGACCCAGGTGGCAAGCCGGGCACGACTGACAGAGGTGAACGTCCGGAGCAGACTGCGTCTTTACCCGTCGTGGAGAACCCCAGCTTAAATCTGCGCACTTTTAAGCTCCCAGTCAACATTGGTGTCCCCTACAGCCCAAACAAGAAGATTTGCAAGAAAGTTGCGACTGATAACACTGACAACACGCCCTACCCTACTAATAAGCCTGATGATTCTGCAGCAGACAAGGCAGAAATGTTTGTTGATCTGTCACCCCTGGATTCTGCCCAGCAAGTTGTTCGTGGTCCGGCTAGTAGGCAGGAGAGGCACCCAATGGCCTTCACCCCACCAAGCTTTAGCCTTGGCATCAGTCAAGATGAACCAGTGGTGCAAGATCCTATGCCAGTTGCCTTTGCTTTCCCGGCAGGCATGGCCCCAATGATGGCGCAGCCAATGGCTGATGGCAGGAAAGCTATGAAGTTTGCAGAGCCGATAGTGCAAGGTACATTTTTTCTGTGTTTATCATTTTGTTGTATACATTTTTTTAGTCTGACTTTTGTCCCAAGCTTTTTTTGGTTTCTCACTGGTGATGGCAAATCTTATCTAATTCACATGGCAACTGGAGTTGCTGCAACATGGCACCTACAGTTGTTGCCATGTTGCAATTCCATTCGCCAAGCACATGGCAACTGGAGTTGCTGCAACATGGCAACTGCAGTTCAACCCGCGTGGCAACTTTAGTTGTTGCCACATGGCAACTACAGTGCACTACACCTGGCAACTGGAGTTGTCTCCACATGGCAACTCCCTATTTTTTGCACCTACATTTCACATTCTACACCCTTTCTTTGCACACTAAACTTGTTTTATTTTCCAGGTATCCTAACCCACTTTTTTTGATCCTCGCAGCCACCCCTGAGGAGATTACGCCGTCACTTGATGAAGCTTACCGCATGATTGAGGAGGCAGCATTGCAGAGGAGGTCCTCACGAGGTCAGGGGCAATCAAGTTCTAACATGCCTGCTGAGTCGGTATCTGAGGATACCATTAGAAGTGCCACCCCTGGTTCTGTGAGGCAGCATAGGGTAGTTCACGCACCACCCGCGGATGACTATGAGCCAGAAGTCAAGGCCACAAAGGATCAGAACCAGCTGTACGATATTGTCAAGCGCTTTGGAAATGCGAGGTCCAACAGCAAGCACATGAAGGAGCTGAAAGCGTAATGACCACACCGCATAACCCCTCATTTGCTTTCCTCTTTACTTTTCTTCCTTTTGCTATTCTAGAGATGCTCTGTTTACGATTTATTTCTTTTTTTTACTTAGTAGACATGATTCTTTCATGTTATATCATTTTCATACAGCTCATGTTTGGACAGAACCAATATCATACAATGCGATGCGACGTATGTTGACCTAGGTGATCTTGCCGAGTCTGTGAGGCCACTCGGTAAAATGTCGAAGAATGTAGTTGCATGTGGGATTGACTTCATCAACAGGCATATGGATATGTCTCCCGACAAAACAATCATGCAGTATAGTGTGACCTGCAAAATATGGGATGGTGACTTCCACCACAAAATCCTGAGGAAGCATTTTGCTGCGCATGGTGAATTCAAGCTCACAATGAAGAAATGTGTGAGTATTCCTTCCTTTTTTGCACATTTTTCCTCCCATGGTATGTTTTGCCAGTAGCTATGCTTCACATGTGGCCTACACCCTGTTTTGTGACAGCTGTTTCATGTGGCAACAGCTGCCATGTAAAATGAGTTTGATTTGCTTCTTAATGCAACTTATGTGGCAACTTCAACTAAAATACAGGGCAACTTTGTTCATACATGGATGGCAACTTCTTTTAATTACACACTGCAACTAAACATTCTATGTGGGTGTACTTTTGGACACTTGTTGCTTTTATGTCATTCATGTGCCTCTTAGTGCAACCGGCGATATCTTTACACATCATTTTTCCAACTACATCATTTCTGTTCTTGATGTGACCTCTGCTTTTTCTTTCCTTTATTTTACTTGCAGGTCCTGTTCCCCATGTTCCAAGAGCTTGCACCACAGGACCCACATGACAAGTGTGGTCACCACTATGCGATTTGCCTTGACCTGAAGAACCAACGGTTTGAGGTGCTTGATTCAATGCATTCGGAAGCTGATGCAGACCTTACTACGCATGCTGAATACTTCATCAACAACCTCAAAGAGACATGGAACTATCACTACGAAAACTCAAAGGTCTAGATCAGACATTTTCCAATCGAGTATGTTGCGACTACGAAGCAAGGAAACCGGTAATTACTATCTTTTTTTCATGTGTCCTCTACACCAATGCTAACCCTCTTGTCACCTCTGCATTGAAGTTCATGATTTTCTCTGTTCTCTTGAGTTCACCTGATTCTTTTCTTTTATAGGCACGACTGTGGCTTTCACACGTTGGAATACCTTGCAAAGTGGGAAGGTCAACGGGTCCCTGTCATCACAGCTGCAATGGTCGTCGAGCTCCGCAAAATTTACACATGGAACTGGTTGATGAATGAAGATTTCAACACGCGGTCCAACGCACGAGAGTTCATAGAGGAAGCTGTCAAGAAAGCCACCAAGAAGTACAAGTGATCATGTGGTGCTCCATACCGAACGCCTACCTTACATTCTGTTGCCGAGGAATGTAAGGTATTACCTTGTTCTTTCAAAACTATGTCCGTGTACTATGCTATGACTGCATCTCCCCGTAGCCTAGTATGTAGTGGTGGCGTGTGAGCGACATTTGAATATTTTGTAATATATGTGTGGATGTGAACCTACTTAGGTGTGACAGTAGATACATTTATGTTTTGCAGTATTATTATGCGTTCGTGGTTGGTAGTACCAGTTTGGTGTTTTGAATGCGTCTATGATGTCCGAAAACATGGCAAATGTAGTTGATTAGACACTGTTAGTGAAAGTTATCGTTCTTTTTCGTTTGGCTTTTTGGGTTTTTTGCATTGCTAACTGTACCGGCTATCATGGTAGTTTGTACGGAGCCGTAACCTTGCGGTTTTTGCACGTGATCGTTTCAACTTGTTTTCCATAGTTTGCACACAATACAATATGTGTGGACTAAAATGCGTTGACTGAACACGGAAATCTACGCGATGGCAGACTCAGTATAAATAACATGGCATATTCAGTAGAACTAACATGGCAGAATCAGTAGAAAAGGCATGGCAGATTCAGTTGAAATAACATGGCAGATTCAGTTGAAATAACATGGCAAATTCAGTACCACACACGTGGCAACTGCAGTCATTCATTCATGGCATTTCCCTTCAAATTCGGATGCCCCTCAAGAGTCATTCTCCCATTTTTACAAATTTAGAACATCTACCTTACAAAAAATGTCACTAACAACCAAGTCACACTGCTCCAATGTTGCTTACGGATTGCCCGTCCCTTTCTTTGTTTTCCCGTGTTTTGCTTGAATCTCCAATCCCGATTTGTATCTTATCTCTTTTGGACGCCCCTTTGTGATGGAACGGGGCGGGTTCCTAACCTGGGTTTGTGTGCTTGCTATTCCAGATCCTACCTCCGAGTTTTCAGATGATGGCCCCGTGGACGAAGGCACACTTGAGGTGCGGGGGAACCTGTGTAAGGCTTCCTCAACTTTCCTCTTTTTGATCTCATCAAGCTATCTTTTCAGGGCCTTCCCGTGTTTTTCTGCAACCCTCGCTGTCTCATCACTCTTGCACGCTTCATCTATTAGTTCAGCATAGTTCTTTGTCAACACAACGTGCCTCACGGCTTCCATGGTTGACTCTGGTCTCTCATCATGCACAGCCAAAACTGCATTTGATGTTTGTGGCCCCAATGCGTCGTCAGCGTCCCAAGTCCATCGCCGCCGTATGAAATGGCGGGGCATTCGTGTCACCGCGTTCATGTCCATTACTTTTAGTATGTGACAGCACACAATCCCGTCCCGTTCAAATTTGCAGCATTGGCAGTAGTATTCGCCTTCGCTTACTGAGGCCTTCACAAAGTAGTTCCTTCCTTTGTCTGGGTCTTCAGGTTCTGAATCCGACATGCCCAAGAGAGAACACACCTTGAACGTATGTTAGTCCACCTGGTAAGCCGTGTACATGCTGGCACGCTTTATTTCTTCCTGGAATCTGCAAGTTTTTTGTGGTTTTGTTAAACTCTTATATGATGTTTTGTAGCACCTTATGTTGATGTAGGCTGTAACGTAGGAAAGGCATCTAAAATGAATGATGGCTATGGCAACTGCATGATATTTTCACATGGCAAATGCATAACATTTTAATTGGCAAGTGCATTCCATACCATCATGGCAAATGGAACTACAGTTCATTAAACATGGCAATTATAGTTGATTTCACACGGCAACTACAGTTCATTAAACATGGCAACTGTAGTTGACTTCACATGGCAACTGCAGTTCATTAAACATGGCAACTACATATCATGATTACCCTGTACTCAATGGCTACTTTCAATATATCAACATTTCAAAAAAGCTGGCAACTGCATTGCATTCTATATGGCACCTACTACCTTCATGCTTGTGCAAATAAGACTGTAACACAACTGACTTACTTGTTAAAAATCTTGTTGGTATATGTCTTGCTCATCTGCCTCTCCATTGGTAAATATGTTAGCAATTTAGGCTGCTTGAGCGCGGTGTTTGCTTCTTGCTGTAGCTCAGATCCCAGTATTTTTTGTTGCAAAGCCGTGTATTGCTTGGCAAACTGCAGCAATGAGTTGCCAGGGCTCACGTACCGCTTCAGAACAGCATTGAAGCCCTCGTTGTGCTGCGTAGTCTGCAGAAATGGGAAGAAGCACTGCATGAAGTAGGCTAGCACCCAGTACATTCGCTTCTCCCACAGGCTAGCAAGCGTCTCGTTATCTTGGACTTGATATGTTTCAATCATAGCCATCCAGCTCCGTTCAAACTCCTCCACCGTCAAGCTGTGGTCCACGCACAGCTCGAATGCCTTGTGTAGCTCTAGACGGTCAGCAAAGAACGGTCCTAGCGTCTCCTCAGCCTTCTTTATAATGTGCCACCTGCAGTGCCTGTGCACTGCCAATGGAAAGACCTCCTCTATGCCTGCACGCATGCTAAAATCCTGGTCTGTTATTATGTTCATTGGAGCAAGTCCACCCATGCACTCCAAGAAGGTTTTGAACAGCCAAGTGTACCCATCTGTGTCTTCGTTCTGAACGAGCCCGCATCTGAACTGCAATGACTGATTGTGGTTATTTATTCCTATGAATGGAGCGCATGGCATCTGGTACATATTAGTGAGATATGTCGCGTCGAACAAAATGCAATCTCGGAAATGTTTGTAGGCTCTTCTTGCAGCACCATCCACCCAATACATGTTCCTGACACGGTCCTCATCATCCAATCTTATCCTGTAGAAGAAATCTGGATCTGCTTTCGCTTTCTCATCGAAGTAGGCTATCGTGTCTTCTATGTCAGCCAACCTGCTCTCTCTACGGTACTTTGCCTTTAGGTTTGTGACGTCTGCTGGTATGTAGGGCATGCTACTCAGAGTCCCATTTTTGCTGTGGATCATGGACAGTATCTGTACCATTCTTGATGGACCGACATTACAATCATGTAGCAGCTTTATGAATTTCTTCTCGAGGGGGGTGAATCCTCTGTGGGCGCTCAGAAATTTTACCAGGTCAAACTTCTTTATGAGTTCGTGATTGTGCTCGTCAAAATATTCAGTGACCACCCACCGTTCTCCATCTATGTTTAGCTTACACTGGACAGGGCATTCCGTCTTGACAATGATACCTCTCTTTCGTTCCGGAACGACAGGCGCAACACCTTTACCCTTCTTGTTCCTTCGTGCCTTGTAGCACCTCATCTCACCTCTGCTGTACTCGTTAGTTTTTTTAATTTTCCTATGGTACTCGTGTTGGGGAACGTAGTAATTTCAAAAAAAAAAATCCTACGCACACACAGGATCATGGTGATGCATAGCAACGAGAGGGGAGAGTGTGTCCACGTACCCTCATAGACCGAAAGCGGAAGCGTTAGCACAACGCGGTTGATGTAGTCGTACGTCTTCACGATCCGACCGATCCAAGTACCGAACGTACGGCACCTCCGAGTTCAGCACACGTTCAGCTCGATGACGTCCCACGAACTCCGATCCAGCAGAGCTTCACGAGAGAGTTACATCAGCACGACGGCGTGATGACGGTGATGATGTTGCTACCGACGCAGGGCTTCGCCTAAGCACCGCTACGATATGACCGAGGTGGAATGTGGTGGAGG
>JAAAWM010010302.1:0-5000 GCA_036873465.1 Thinopyrum obtusiflorum | reverse complement strand
GGGGGGGGGGGGGGGGGGGGGGGGGGGGGGGGGGGGGGGGGGGGGGGGGGGGGGGGGGGGGGGGGGGGGGGGGGGGGGGGGGGGGGGGGGGGGGGGGGGGGGGGGGGGGGGGGGGGGGGGGGGGGGGGGGGGGGGGGGGGGGGGGGGGGGGGGGGGGGGGGGGGGGGGGGGGGGGGGGGGGGGGGGGGGGGGGGGGGGGGGGGGGGGGGGGGGGGGGGGGGGGGGGGGGGGGGGGGGGGGGGGGGGGGGGGGGGGGGGGGGGGGGGGGGGGGGGGGGGGGGGGGGGGGGGGGGGGGGGGGGGGGGGGGGGGGGGGGGGGGGGGGGGGGGGGGGGGGGGGGGGGGGGGGGGGGGGGGGGGGGGGGGGGGGGGGGGGGGGGGGGGGGGGGGGGGGGGGGGGGGGGGGGGGGGGGGGGGGGGGGGGGGGGGGGGGGGGGGGGGGGGGGGGGGGGGGGGGGGGGGGGGGGGGGGGGGGGGGGGGGGGGGGGGGGGGGGGGGGGGGGGGGGGGGGGGGGGGGGGGGGGGGGGGGGGGGGGGGGGGGGGGGGGGGGGGGGGGGGGGGGGGGGGGGGGGGGGGGGGGGGGGGGGGGGGGGGGGGGGGGGGGGGGGGGGGGGGGGGGGGGGGGGGGGGGGGGGGGGGGGGGGGGGGGGGGGGGGGGGGGGGGGGGGGGGGGGGGGGGGGGGGGGGGGGGGGGGGGGGGGGGGGGGGGGGGGGGGGGGGGGGGGGGGGGGGGCTACCATGCTAGCCGGTACAGTTAGCAATGAAAAAAAAGAACCAAACAGACAAATGAAGAAGGACGATAACTTTCACTAACCGTGTCTGATGAACTACATTTGCCATGTTTTCAAACATCATAGACGCAGTCAAAACACCAAACTGGTACTACCAACGATGAACGCATAATAATACTGAAAAACATAAACGTATCTGCTGTCACACCTAAAAAATAGGTTCACATCCACACATATATTACAGAAAATATTCAAATGTCGCTCACACACCACCACTACATACTAGGCTACGCGGAGATGCAGCCATAACATAGTACACGGACATAGTTTTTGAAAGAACAAAGGTAATACCTTACATTCCTCGGCAACAGAATGTAAGGTAGGCCTTCGGTATGGAGCACCACATGATCACTTGTACTTCTTGGCGGCTTTCTTGACAGCTTCCTCTATGAACTCATGTGCGTTGGACTGCGTGTTGAAATCTTCATTCATCAACCAGTTCCATGTGTAAATTTTGCGGAGCTCGACGACCATTGCAGCTGTGACGACAGGAACCCGTCGACCTTCCCACTTTGCAAGGTATTCCAACGTGTGAAAGCCGCAGTCATGCCTAAACAAGAAAATAATCAGGTTAACTCACAAGAACATAGAGAGAAAAATCATAAACTTCAATTCAGAGGTGACAAAGAGAGGGTAAGCATTGGTTTGGCGGACACATGAAGAAAAGATGGGAAAATACCAGTTTCCTTGCTTCGTAGTCGCCACGTACTCAATTGGAAAATGTCTGATCTGGACCTTTGAGTTTTCATAGTGACGGTTCCATGTCTCTTTGAGGTTGTTGATGAAGTATTCAGCATGCGTAGTAAGGTCTGCATCAGCTTCTGAACGCATTGAATCAAGCACCTCAAAATGTTGGTTCTTCAGGTCAAGGCAGATCGCGTAGTCCCCCCCCCCCCCCCCCCCCCCCCCCCCCCCCCCCCCCCCCCCCCCCCCCCCCCCCCCCCCCCCCCCCCCCCCCCCCCCCCCCCCCCCCCCCCCCCCCCCCCCCCCCCCCCCCCCCCCCCCCCCCCCCCCCCCCCCCCCCCCCCCCCCCCCCCCCCCCCCCCCCCCCCCCCCCCCCCCCCCCCCCCCCCCCCCCCCCCCCCCCCCCCCCCCCCCCCCCCCCCCCCCCCCCCCCCCCCCCCCCCCCCCCCCCCCCCCCCCCCCCCCCCCCCCCCCCCCCCCCCCCCCCCCCCCCCCCCCCCCCCCCCCCCCCCCCCCCCCCCCCCCCCCCCCCCCCCCCCCCCCCCCCCCCCCCCCCCCCCCCCCCCCCCCCCCCCCCCCCCCCCCCCCCCCCCCCCCCCCCCCCCCCCCCCCCCCCCCCCCCCCCCCCCCCCCCCCCCCCCCCCCCCCCCCCCCCCCCCCCCCCCCCCCCCCCCCCCCCCCCCCCCCCCCCCCCCCCCCCCCCCCCCCCCCCCCCCCCCCCCCCCCCCCCCCCCCCCCCCCCCCCCCCCCCCCCCCCCCCCCCCCCCCCCCCCCCCCCCCCCCCCCCCCCCCCCCCCCCCCCCCCCCCCCCCCCCCCCCCCCCCCCCCCCCCCCCCCCCCCCCCCCCCCCCCCCCCCCCCCCCCCCCCCCCCCCCCCCCCCCCCCCCCCCCCCCCCCCCCCCCCCCCCCCCCCCCCCCCCCCCCCCCCCCCCCCCCCCCCCCCCCCCCCCCCCCCCCCCCCCCCCCCCCCCCCCCCCCCCCCCCCCCCCCCCCCCCCCCCCCCCCCCCCCCCCCCCCCCCCCCCCCCCCCCCCCCCCCCCCCCCCCCCCCCCCCCCCCCCCCCCCCCCCCCCCCCCCCCCCCCCCCCCCCCCCCCCCCCCCCCCCCCCCCCCCCCCCCCCCCCCCCCCCCCCCCCCCCCCCCCCCCCCCCCCCCCCCCCCCCCCCCCCCCCCCCCCCCCCCCCCCCCCCCCCCCCCCCCCCCCCCCCCCCCCCCCCCCCCCCCCCCCCCCCCCCCCCCCCCCCCCCCCCCCCCCCCCCCCCCCCCCCCCCCCCCCCCCCCCCCCCCCCCCCCCCCCCCCCCCCCCCCCCCCCCCCCCCCCCCCCCCCCCCCCCCCCCCCCCCCCCCCCCCCCCCCCCCCCCCCCCCCCCCCCCCCCCCCCCCCCCCCCCCCCCCCCCCCCCCCCCCCCCCCCCCCCCCCCCCCCCCCCCCCCCCCCCCCCCCCCCCCCCCCCCCCCCCCCCCCCCCCCCCCCCCCCCCCCCCCCCCCCCCCCCCCCCCCCCCCCCCCCCCCCCCCCCCCCCCCCCCCCCCCCCCCCCCCCCCCCCCCCCCCCCCCCCCCCCCCCCCCCCCCCCCCCCCCCCCCCCCCCCCCCCCCCCCCCCCCCCCCCCCCCCCCCCCCCCCCCCCCCCCCCCCCCCCCTGGAATACTTTGCAAAGTGGGAAGGCAGAATTGTCCCCGCTATCACAGCTGCAACGGTCGTTGAGCTCCGGAAAATCCACACATGGAACTGGTTGACGAATGAAGATTTCAACAAGCGGTCCGGAGCACGCGAGTTTGTGGAGGAAGCTGTCAAGAAAGTCATCAAGAGGTACAAGTGATCACGCGGCGATACACACCGGACGCACACCTTACATTCTGTTGCCGAGGAATGTAAGGTACTATCTCTTTTGTTCTCGTCAAAAACTATGTTCGTGTGCTATGTTATGACTGCAACCCCGCGTAGGCTACTATGTAGTGGTGGTGTGTGAGCGACATTTGAATAGTTTCTGTAATATATGTGTGGATGTGAACCTACTTAGGCGTGACAGCAGATATGTTTTTTATGTTTATCATTATTACTATGGTCCCCCCCCCCCCCCCCCCCCCCCCCCCCCCCCCCCCCCCCCCCCCCCCCCCCCCCCCCCCCCCCCCCCCCCCCCCCCCCCCCCCCCCCCCCCCCCCCCCCCCCCCCCCCCCCCCCCCCCCCCCCCCCCCCCCCCCCCCCCCCCCCCCCCCCCCCCCCCCATGGTAGGTTTGATCATGTAGCCACAACCTTTGCTGCGGTTTATGCATGTTACGCCTTTTCCAACTTGTTTCCTATACATTGCACACAATACACTATGTGTCTCTAAACCGCGTCGTATTGTCATGGAAATATATGCCATCCCCCCCCCCCCCCCCCCCCCCCCCCCCCCCCCCCCCCTAACATGGCAGATACAGTACAAACAACATGGCAGATCCAGCATAATTAACATGGCAGATACAGTACAACTAACATGGCAGATCCAGTACAACTAAAATCTATGCCATGCAGAATCATTACAAAAAGCATCCGGAAATTTTCAGTACAGCTAACATGGCAGATACATCATAAATAACATGGCAGATCCAGTACAACTTACATGGCAAATCCAGTACAACTAACATGGCAGATCCAGTACAACTAACATGGCATATTTAGTATAAAGTAGCATGGCATATTTAGTATAAAATAGCATGGCTTATCTAGTATAAAATAGCATGGCATATTTGGTATAAAATAGCATGGCAGATTAACTACACATAACATGGCAGATTAAGTACCCATAACATGGCAAATGCATTTATCCATTCAATGAATTTTCCTTCTACTTCTGTCCCCCCTCAAGAGTCATTCTCCCAATTAAAAAACCCCCCCCCCCCCCCCCCCCCCCCCCCCCCCCCCCCCCCCCCCCCCCCCCCCCCCCCCCCCCCCCCCCCCCCCCCCCCCCCCCCCCCCCCCCCCCCCCCCCCCCCCCCCCCCCCCCCCCCGGACGACCCTTTGTGATGGAACGGGGTGGGTTCCTGACCTGGGTTTGTGTGCTTGCTGTTCCAGATCCTATCTCCGAGTTTTCAGATGATGGCCCCGTGGATGAAGGCACACTTGATGTGCGGGGGAACCGGTGTAAGGCTTCCTCAGCTTTCCTCTTCTTGATCTCATCAAGCTCTCTTTTCAGTGCCTTCCTGTGTTTTTCTGCGACTCTCGCTGTCTCATCACTCTTGCACGCTTCATCAATTAGCTCAGCATAGTTCTTTGTCAGCACAACGTGCCTCACGGCTTCCATGGTTGACTCAGGTCTCTCGTCATGCACAGCCAGAACTGCGTGTGTTGTCTGCGGCGCCAACGCGTCGTCACCCCCCCCCCCCCCCCCCCCCCCCCCCCCCCCCCCCCCCCCCCCCCCCCCCCCCCCCCCCCCCCCCCCCCCCCCCCCCCCCCCCCCCCCGTCCCGTTCGAACTTGCAGCATTGGCAGTAGTACTCGCCTTCGCCTATCGAGGCTTTGACGAAGTAGTTCCTTCCTTTGTCCGG
>JAAAWM010010301.1:0-38039 GCA_036873465.1 Thinopyrum obtusiflorum | reverse complement strand
GAAATCGTAATACACGTGTGAATACATAGACCACAATAAGTCCCTAGTGAGCCTCTAGTTGACTAGCTCGTTGTGATCAACAGATAGTCATGGTTTCCTGGCTATGGACATTGGATGTCGTTGATAACGGGATCACATCATTAGGAGAATGATGTGATGGACAAGACCCAATCCTAAGCTTAGCACAAAGATCGTGTAGTTCGTTTGCTAGAGCTTTGCCAATGTCAAGTATCTCTTCCTTTGACCATGAGATCGTGTAACTCCTGGATACCGTAGGAGTGCCTTGGGTGTATCAAACGTCACAACGTAACTGGGTGACTATAAAGGTACACTACAGGTATCTCCGAAAGTATCTATTGTTTTATGCGGATCGAGACTGGGATTTGTCACTCCGTGTAAACGGAGAGGTATCTCTGGGCCCACTCGGTAGGACATCATCATCATATGCGCAATGTGACCAATGAGTTGATCACGGGATGATGTGTTACGGAACGAGTAAAGTGACTTGCCGGTAATGAGATTGAACAAGGTATCGGTATACCGACGATCGAATCTCGGGCAAGTAAAATCCCCCCCCCCCCCCCCCCCCCCCCCCCCCCCCCCCCCCCCCCCCCCCCCCCCCCCCCCCCCCCCCCCCCCCCCCCCCCCCCCCCCCCCCCCCCCCCCCCCCCCCCCCCCCCCCCCCCCCCCCCCCCCCCCCCCCCCCCCCCCCCCCCCCCCCCCCCCCCCCCCCCCCCCCCCCCCCCCCCCCCCCCCCCCCCCCCCCCCCCCCCCCCCCCCCCCCCCCCCCCCCCCCCCCCCCCCCCCCCCCCCCCCCCCCCCCCCCCCCCCCCCCCCCCCCCCCCCCCCCCCCCCCCCCCCCCCCCCCCCCCCCCCCCCCCCCCCCCCCCCCCCCCCCCCCCCCCCCCCCCCCCCCCCCCCCCCCCCCCCCCCCCCCCCCCCCCCCCCCCCCCCCCCCCCCCCCCCCCCCCCCCCCCCCCCCCCCCCCCCCCCCCCCCCCCCCCCCCCCCCCCCCCCCCCCCCCCCCCCCCCCCCCCCCCCCCCCCCCCCCCCCCCCCCCCCCCCCCCCCCCCCCCCCCCCCCCCCCCCCCCCCCCCCCCCCCCCCCCCCCCCCCCCCCCCCCCCCCCCCCCCCCCCCCCCCCCCCCCCCCCCCCCCCCCCCCCCCCCCCCCCCCCCCCCCCCCCCCCCCCCCCCCCCCCCCCCCCCCCCCCCCCCCCCCCCCCCCCCCCCCCCCCCCCCCCCCCCCCCCCCCCCCCCCCCCCCCCCCCCCCCCCCCCCCCCCCCCCCCCCCCCCCCCCCCCCCCCCCCCCCCCCCCCCCCCCCCCCCCCCCCCCCCCCCCCCCCCCCCCCCCCCCCCCCCCCCCCCCCCCCCCCCCCCCCCCCCCCCCCCCCCCCCCCCCCCCCCCCCCCCCCCCCCCCCCCCCCCCCCCCCCCCCCCCCCCCCCCCCCCCCCCCCCCCCCCCCCCCCCCCCCCCCCCCCCCCCCCCCCCCCCCCCCCCCCCCCCCCCCCCCCCCCCCCCCCCCCCCCCCCCCCCCCCCCCCCCCCCCCCCCCCCCCCCCCCCCCCCCCCCCCCCCCCCCCCCCCCCCCCCCCCCCCCCCCCCCCCCCCCCCCCCCCCCCCCCCCCCCCCCCCCCCCCCCCCCCCCCCCCCCCCCCCCCCCCCCCCCCCCCCCCCCCCCCCCCCCCCCCCCCCCCCCCCCCCCCCCCCCCCCCCCCCCCCCCCCCCCCCCCCCCCCCCCCCCCCCCCCCCCCCCCCCCCCCCCCCCCCCCCCCCCCCCCCCCCCCCCCCCCCCCCCCCCCCCCCCCCCCCCCCCCCCCCCCCCCCCCCCCCCCCCCCCCCCCCCCCCCCCCCCCCCCCCCCCCCCCCCCCCCCCCCCCCCCCCCCCCCCCCCCCCCCCCCCCCCCCCCCCCCCCCCCCCCCCCCCCCCCCCCCCCCCCCCCCCCCCCCCCCCCCCCCCCCCCCCCCCCCCCCCCCCCCCCCCCCCCCCCCCCCCCCCCCCCCCCCCCCCCCCCCCCCCCCCCCCCCCCCCCCCCCCCCCCCCCCCCCCCCCCCCCCCCCCCCCCCCCCCCCCCCCCCCCCCCCCCCCCCCCCCCCCCCCCCCCCCCCCCCCCCCCCCCCCCCCCCCCCCCCCCCCCCCCCCCCCCCCCCCCCCCCCCCCCCCCCCCCCCCCCCCCCCCCCCCCCCCCCCCCCCCCCCCCCCCCCCCCCCCCCCCCCCCCCCCCCCCCCCCCCCCCCCCCCCCCCCCCCCCCCCCCCCCCCCCCCCCCCCCCCCCCCCCCCCCCCCCCCCCCCCCCCCCCCCCCCCCCCCCCCCCCCCCCCCCCCCCCCCCCCCCCCCCCCCCCCCCCCCCCCCCCCCCCCCCCCCCCCCCCCCCCCCCCCCCCCCCCCCCCCCCCCCCCCCCCCCCCCCCCCCCCCCCCCCCCCCCCCCCCCCCCCCCCCCCCCCCCCCCCCCCCCCCCCCCCCCCCCCCCCCCCCCCCCCCCCCCCCCCCCCCCCCCCCCCCCCCCCCCCCCCCCCCCCCCCCCCCCCCCCCCCCCCCCCCCCCCCCCCCCCCCCCCCCCCCCCCCCCCCCCCCCCCCCCCCCCCCCCCCCCCCCCCCCCCCCCCCCCCCCCCCCCCCCCCCCCCCCCCCCCCCCCCCCCCCCCCCCCCCCCCCCCCCCCCCCCCCCCCCCCCCCCCCCCCCCCCCCCCCCCCCCCCCCCCCCCCCCCCCCCCCCCCCCCCCCCCCCCCCCCCCCCCCCCCCCCCCCCCCCCCCCCCCCCCCCCCCCCCCCCCCCCCCCCCCCCCCCCCCCCCCCCCCCCCCCCCCCCCCCCCCCCCCCCCCCCCCCCCCCCCCCCCCCCCCCCCCCCCCCCCCCCCCCCCCCCCCCCCCCCCCCCCCCCCCCCCCCCCCCCCCCCCCCCCCCCCCCCCCCCCCCCCCCCCCCCCCCCCCCCCCCCCCCCCCCCACGAGCTTTGGCACGCAATTAAGACATTGTGGAAATTGTTTCACAATTAATACTGCCTGGAACACCATAGTGTGATGGTGTGTCCGAACATCATAGTTGCGCCCTATTGGATATGGTGCGTACCATGATGTCTCTTATCGAATTACCACTATCATTCATGGGTTAGGCATTAGAGACAACCACATTCACTTTAATAGGGCACCACATAATTCCATTGAGATGACACCGTATGAACTATGGTTTAGAGAAACCTAAGCTGTCGTTTCTTGAAAGTTTGGGGCTGCGACGCTTATATGAAAAAGTTTCATCCTGATGAGCTCGAACCCAAAGTGGATAAATACAGTATGAGACCTCCGACGAGTTTTCTAGCCTACAAACTAAGGGAGAAGATCTCAATCGTTGAGCTTGTACTCAGATTGTCTGGGTACAACAATCACTTGAATCGAGTAGGAGTTGATCTTCCAGATGAGATAGTGATGTTTCTCCAAAGACATTGCCACCAAGCTACTAGAGCTTCGTGATGAACTATAACATAACAGGGATAGATATGATGATCCTTGAGCTATTCGCAATGTTCAACACCGCGAATGGAGAAATCAAGAAGGAGCATCAATTGTTGATGGTTAGTGAAACCACTAGTTTCAAGAAGGGCAAGGGCAAGAAGGGGCACTTCATGAAATGGCCAATCAGTTGCTGCTCCAGTGAAGAGACCCAAGGTTGAACCCAAACCCGAGACTAAGTGCTTCTGTAATAAGGGGAACATCCACTGGAGCAGAATTACCCTAGATACTTGGTAGATAAGATGGCTGGCAAGGTCAATAGAAGTATATTGGATATACATTATGTTAATGTGTACTTTACTAGTACTTCTAGTAGCACCAGGGTATTAGATACCGGTTCGGTTGCTAAGTGTTAGTAACTCGAAATAAAAGCTACGAAATAAACGGAGACTAGCTAAAGGTGAGCAGACGATATGTGTTGGAAGTGTATCCAAGGTTGATGTGATCAAACATCGCACGCTCCCTCTACCATCAAGATTAGTATTAAACCTAAATAATTGTCATTTGGTGTTTGCGTTGAGAATAGACATGATTGGATTATGTCTATCGCAATACGGTTATTCATTTAAGGAGAATAATGGTTACTCTATTTATTTGAATAATACCTTCAATGGTCTTGCACCTAAAAGAATGGTTTATTGAATCTCGATCGTAGTGATACACATTTTCATGCCAAAAGATATAAGATAGTAATGATAGTACCACTTATTTGTGGCACTGCCATGTAAGTCATATTGGTATAAAACGCATGAAGAAGCTCCGTGTTGATGGATCTTTGGACTCACTCGTTTTTGAAAAGTTTGAGACATGCGAACCATGTCTATTGGTGTATATGCATGAAGAAACTCCATGCAGATGGATCGTTTGGACTCACTTGATTTTGAATACCACATGGGCAAGATGACTTAAAAGCCTCGTTTTCAGTAAGATGGAACAAGATAACAACTTGTTGGAAGTAACACATTTTGATGTGTGCATTCCAATGAGTGTTGAGGCATGCAGTGAATATCATTATGTTCTTACTTCACAGATGATTTGAGTAGATGTTGAGTATATTTACTTGATGAAACACAAGTCTGAATTATTGAATCCCCCCCCCCCCCCCCCCCCCCCCCCCCCCCCCCCCCCCCCCCCCCCCCCCCCCCCCCCCCCCCCCCCCCCCCCCCCCCCCCCCCCCCCCCCCCCCCCCCCCCCCCCCCCCCCCCCCCCCCCCCCCCCCCCCCCCCCCCCCCCCCCCCCCCCCCCCCCCCCCCCCCCCCCCCCCCCCCCCCCCCCCCCCCCCCCCCCCCCCCCCCCCCCCCCCCCCCCCCCCCCCCCCCCCCCCCCCCCCCCCCCCCCCCCCCCCCCCCCCCCCCCCCCCCCCCCCCCCCCCCCCCCCCCCCCCCCCCCCCCCCCCCCCCCCCCCCCCCCCCCCCCCCCCCCCCCCCCCCCCCCCCCCCCCCCCCCCCCCCCCCCCCCCCCCCCCCCCCCCCCCCCCCCCCCCCCCCCCCCCCCCCCCCCCCCCCCCCCCCCCCCCCCCCCCCCCCCCCCCCCCCCCCCCCCCCCCCCCCCCCCCCCCCCCCCCCCCCCCCCCCCCCCCCCCCCCCCCCCCCCCCCCCCCCCCCCCCCCCCCCCCCCCCCCCCCCCCCCCCCCCCCCCCCCCCCCCCCCCCCCCCCCCCCCCCCCCCCCCCCCCCCCCCCCCCCCCCCCCCCCCCCCCCCCCCCCCCCCCCCCCCCCCCCCCCCCCCCCCCCCCCCCCCCCCCCCCCCCCCCCCCCCCCCCCCCCCCCCCCCCCCCCCCCCCCCCCCCCCCCCCCCCCCCCCCCCCCCCCCCCCCCCCCCCCCCCCCCCCCCCCCCCCCCCCCCCCCCCCCCCCCCCCCCCCCCCCCCCCCCCCCCCCCCCCCCCCCCCCCCCCCCCCCCCCCCCCCCCCCCCCCCCCCCCCCCCCCCCCCCCCCCCCCCCCCCCCCCCCCCCCCCCCCCCCCCCCCCCCCCCCCCCCCCCCCCCCCCCCCCCCCCCCCCCCCCCCCCCCCCCCCCCCCCCCCCCCCCCCCCCCCCCCCCCCCCCCCCCCCCCCCCCCCCCCCCCCCCCCCCCCCCCCCCCCCCCCCCCCCCCCCCCCCCCCCCCCCCCCCCCCCCCCCCCCCCCCCCCCCCCCCCCCCCCCCCCCCCCCCCCCCCCCCCCCCCCCCCCCCCCCCCCCCCCCCCCCCCCCCCCCCCCCCCCCCCCCCCCCCCCCCCCCCCCCCCCCCCCCCCCCCCCCCCCCCCCCCCCCCCCCCCCCCCCCCCCCCCCCCCCCCCCCCCCCCCCCCCCCCCCCCCCCCCCCCCCCCCCCCCCCCCCCCCCCCCCCCCCCCCCCCCCCCCCCCCCCCCCCCCCCCCCCCCCCCCCCCCCCCCCCCCCCCCCCCCCCCCCCCCCCCCCCCCCCCCCCCCCCCCCCCCCCCCCCCCCCCCCCCCCCCCCCCCCCCCCCCCCCCCCCCCCCCCCCCCCCCCCCCCCCCCCCCCCCCCCCCCCCCCCCCCCCCCCCCCCCCCCCCCCCCCCCCCCCCCCCCCCCCCCCCCCCCCCCCCCCCCCCCCCCCCCCCCCCCCCCCCCCCCCCCCCCCCCCCCCCCCCCCCCCCCCCCCCCCCCCCCCCCCCCCCCCCCCCCCCCCCCCCCCCCCCCCCCCCCCCCCCCCCCCCCCCCCCCCCCCCCCCCCCCCCCCCCCCCCCCCCCCCCCCCCCCCCCCCCCCCCCCCCCCCCCCCCCCCCCCCCCCCCCCCCCCCCCCCCCCCCCCCCCCCCCCCCCCCCCCCCCCCCCCCCCCCCCCCCCCCCCCCCCCCCCCCCCCCCCCCCCCCCCCCCCCCCCCCCCCCCCCCCCCCCCCCCCCCCCCCCCCCCCCCCCCCCCCCCCCCCCCCCCCCCCCCCCCCCCCCCCCCCCCCCCCCCCCCCCCCCCCCCCCCCCCCCCCCCCCCCCCCCCCCCCCCCCCCCCCCCCCCCCCCCCCCCCCCCCCCCCCCCCCCCCCCCCCCCCCCCCCCCCCCCCCCCCCCCCCCCCCCCCCCCCCCCCCCCCCCCCCCCCCCCCCCCCCCCCCCCCCCCCCCCCCCCCCCCCCCCCCCCCCCCCCCCCCCCCCCCCCCCCCCCCCCCCCCCCCCCCCCCCCCCCCCCCCCCCCCCCCCCCCCCCCCCCCCCCCCCCCCCCCCCCCCCCCCCCCCCCCCCCCCCCCCCCCCCCCCCCCCCCCCCCCCCCCCCCCCCCCCCCCCCCCCCCCCCCCCCCCCCCCCCCCCCCCCCCCCCCCCCCCCCCCCCCCCCCCCCCCCCCCCCCCCCCCCCCCCCCCCCCCCCCCCCCCCCCCCCCCCCCCCCCCCCCCCCCCCCCCCCCCCCCCCCCCCCCCCCCCCCCCCCCCCCCCCCCCCCCCCCCCCCCCCCCCCCCCCCCCCCCCCCCCCCCCCCCCCCCCCCCCCCCCCCCCCCCCCCCCCCCCCCCCCCCCCCCCCCCCCCCCCCCCCCCCCCCCCCCCCCCCCCCCCCCCCCCCCCCCCCCCCCCCCCCCCCCCCCCCCCCCCCCCCCCCCCCCCCCCCCCCCCCCCCCCCCCCCCCCCCCCCCCCCCCCCCCCCCCCCCCCCCCCCCCCCCCCCCCCCCCCCCCCCCCCCCCCCCCCCCCCCCCCCCCCCCCCCCCCCCCCCCCCCCCCCCCCCCCCCCCCCCCCCCCCCCCCCCCCCCCCCCCCCCCCCCCCCCCCCCCCCCCCCCCCCCCCCCCCCCCCCCCCCCCCCCCCCCCCCCCCCCCCCCCCCCCCCCCCCCCCCCCCCCCCCCCCCCCCCCCCCCCCCCCCCCCCCCCCCCCCCCCCCCCCCCCCCCCCCCCCCCCCCCCCCCCCATCACATATCATTCATCACATTCTTCTTGGCCATATCACATCACATAGCATATCCTGCAAAAACAAGTTAGACGTCCTCTAATTGTTGTTTGCATGTTTTACGTGGCTGCTATGGGTTTCTAGCAAGAACGTTTCTTACCTACGCAAAACCACAACGTGTATGCCAATTGCTATTTACCCTTCATAAGGACCCTTTTCATCGAATCCGTTCCGACTAAAGTGGGAGAGACTGGCACCCACTAGCCACCTTATGCACCAAGTGCATGTCAGTCGGTGGAACCTGTCTCACGTAAGAGTACGTGTAAGGTCGGTCCGGGCTGCTTCATCCCACAATACCGTCGAAACAAGATTGGACTAGTAATGGTAAGCATATTGAACAAAGTCAACGCCCACAACTACTTTGTGTTCTACTCGTGCAAAGAATCTACGCAATAGACCTAGCTCATGATGCCACTGTTGGGGAACGTAGCAGAAATTCAAAATTTTCCTACGTGTCACCAAGATCTATCTATGGAGAAACCAGCAACGAGGAGAAGGAGATTGCATCTACATGAATATCTCAAGGATCGTCATATCTATCCCTGATTTGTTATAGTTCATCATGAAGCTCTAGCAGCTTGGTGGCAATGACTTTGGAGAAACATCACTATCTCTGGAAGATCAACTCCCACTCGATTCAAGTGATTGTTGCACTCAGACAATCTGAGCACAAGCTCAACGATTGAGCTTTTCTCCCTTAGTTTGCAGGCTAAGAAAATCGTCAGAGGTCTCATACCTCTTGACGTGGGCACGAGCCTGAAATCCCAATTTCAGCCCTCGAAACATCTCATATGTTTTGCGATGTTTCGAAAACGTCTTTGGTGCCTCTACTCTAAACCGTTTAACTGAACTATCACGTAGTTATCAAAACATGTATGTCCGATGTTCGCAACATCCACAGACGACGTTTGGGGTTCAGCACACTGAGCAGTGCATTAAGGACATAAGATTCCTTCTGTCCGCATAATCGCTACTGTCAACTTTCAACTATATTTTCTCTAGGAACATATCTAAACAGTGGAACTAAAGCGCGAGCTTACGACATAATTTGCAAAGATCTTTTGACTATGTTCGGGATAATTAAGTTCATCTCATAAACTCCCACTCAGATAGACATCCCTCTAGTCATCTAAGTGATTACATGATCCGAGTCAACTAGGCCATGTCCGATCATCACGTGAGACGGACTAGTCATCATCGGTGAACATCTTCATGTTGATCGTATCTACTATACGACTCATGCTCGACCTTTCGGTCTCTTGTGTTCCGAGGCCATGTTTGTACATGCTAGGCTCGTCAAGTTAACCTAAGTGTTTCGCGTGTGTAAATCTGGCTTACACCCGTTGTATGTGAACGTAAGAATCTATCACACCCGATCATCACGTGGTGCTTCAAAACGACGAACTTTCGCAATGGTGCACAGTTAGGGGGAACACTTTCTTGAAATTTTAATGAGGGATCATCTTATTTACTACCGTCATTCTAAGCAAATAAGATGCATAAACATGATAAACATCACATGCAATCAAATAGTGACATGATATGGCCAATATCATTTTGCTCCTTTTGATGTCCATCTTCGGGGCTCCATGATCATCATCGTCACCGGCATGACACCATGATCTCCATCATCATGATCTCCATCATCGTGTCTCCATGAAGTTCTCTCGCCAACTTATTACTTCTACTACTATGGCTACCGGTTAGCAATAAAGTAAAGTAATTACATGGCATTGTTCAATGACACGCAGGTCATACAATAAATAAAGACAACTCCTATGGCTCCCCCCCCCCCCCCCCCCCCCCCCCCCCCCCCCCCCCCCCCCCCCCCCCCCCCCCCCCCCCCCCCCCCCCCCCCCCCCCCCCCCCCCCCCCCCCCCCCCCCCCCCCCCCCCCCCCCCCCCCCCCCCCCCCCCCCCCCCCCCCCCCCCCCCCCCCCCCCCCCCCCCCCCCCCCCCCCCCCCCCCCCCCCCCCCCCCCCCCCCCCCCCCCCCCCCCCCCCCCCCCCCCCCCCCCCCCCCCCCCCCCCCCCCCCCCCCCCCCCCCCCCCCCCCCCCCCCCCCCCCCCCCCCCCCCCCCCCCCCCCCCCCCCCCCCCCCCCCCCCCCCCCCCCCCCCCCCCCCCCCCCCCCCCCCCCCCCCCCCCCCCCCCCCCCCCCCCCCCCCCCCCCCCCCCCCCCCCCCCCCCCCCCCCCCCCCCCCCCCCCCCCCCCCCCCCCCCCCCCCCCCCCCCCCCCCCCCCCCCCCCCCCCCCCCCCCCCCCCCCCCCCCCCCCCCCCCCCCCCCCCCCCCCCCCCCCCCCCCCCCCCCCCCCCCCCCCCCCCCCCCCCCCCCCCCCCCCCCCCCCCCCCCCCCCCCCCCCCCCCCCCCCCCCCCCCCCCCCCCCCCCCCCCCCCCCCCCCCCCCCCCCCCCCCCCCCCCCGAGAGTTTGCATCTACATACCACTTGTAGATCACGAGCGGAAGCTTGCCAAGGGGATGGTGATGATGGAGTCGTACTCGAACGTGATTCGGATCACCGATGTCCAAGTGCTGAACGGACAGCACCTCCGCGTTCAACACACGTACGGGACGGGAGACGTCTCCTCCTTCTTGATCCAGCAAGGGGGAAGGAGAGGTTGAGGAAGATTGCTCCAACGGCAGCACGACGGCGTGGTGTAGTTGGTGCAGCAGTACTCCGACAGGGCTTCGCCAAGCATATACGGAGGAGGAGAGGTGTTGGGGAGGGGAGGGGCTGCGCCTTGGCTTGTGTTAAGCTCCCATGCGCCTCCCCACTATATATAGGGGTGGAGGGGCTGGTTTCTTGCCCTCCAAGTCCATTGGGGCGTTGGCCAAGGTGGGAGGAAAGAAATCCCATCATTTCCTTCCCCACCGATTGTTATCCCCCCTTTTTAGGGATCTTGATCTTATCCCTTCGGGATATGATCTTATTCCTTCTAAGGGGGGATCTTGGTGCGCCTTGACCAGGGGTGTGGGGCCTTTCCCCCACTACTCACGTTCATGTGGGTCCCCCCATGCAGGTGGGCCCCACTCCGGAACCTTCTAGAACCTTCCCGGTACAATACCGAAAAATCCCGAACATTTTCCGGTGGCCAAAATAGGACTTCCCATATATAAATCTTTACCTCCGGACCATTCCGGAACTCCTCGTGACGTCCGGGATCTCATCCGGGACTCCGAACAACATTCGGTAACCACATACAAACTTCCTTTATAACCCTAGCGTCATCGAACCTTAAGTGTGTAGACCCTACGGGTTCGGGAGACATGTAGACATGACCGAGACGTTCTCCGGTCAATAACCAACAGCGGGATCTGGATACCCATGTTGGCTCCCACATGCTTCTCGATGTTGTCATCGGATGAACCACGATGTCGAGGATTCGATCAAACCCTGTATACAATTCCCTTTGTCAATCGGTACGTTACTTGCCCGAGACTCGATCGTCGGTATCCCAATACCTTGTTCAGTCTCGTTACCGGCAAGTCACTTTACTCGTACCGTAATGCATGATCTCGTGGCCAACACTTTGGTCACCTTGAGCTCATTATGATGATGCATTACCGAGTGGGCCCAGAGATACCCCCCCCCCCCCCCCCCCCCCCCCCCCCCCCCCCCCCCCCCCCCCCCCCCCCCCCCCCCCCCCCCCCCCCCCCCCCCCCCCCCCCCCCCCCCCCCCCCCCCCCCCCCCCCCCCCCCCCCCCCCCCCCCCCCCCCCCCCCCCCCCCCCCCCCCCCCCCCCCCCCCCCCCCCCCCCCCCCCCCCCCCCCCCCCCCCCCCCCCCCCCCCCCCCCCCCCCCCCCCCCCCCCCCCCCCCCCCCCCCCCCCCCCCCCCCCCCCCCCCCCCCCCCCCCCCCCCCCCCCCCCCCCCCCCCCCCCCCCCCCCCCCCCCCCCCCCCCCCCCCCCCCCCCCCCCCCCCCCCCCCCCCCCCCCCCCCCCCCCCCCCCCCCCCCCCCCCCCCCCCCCCCCCCCCCCCCCCCCCCCCCCCCCCCCCCCCCCCCCCCCCCCCCCCCCCCCCCCCCCCCCCCCCCCCCCCCCCCCCCCCCCCCCCCCCCCCCCCCCCCCCCCCCCCCCCCCCCCCCCCCCCCCCCCCCCCCCCCCCCCCCCCCCCCCCCCCCCCCCCCCCCCCCCCCCCCCCCCCCCCCCCCCCCCCCCCCCCCCCCCCCCCCCCCCCCCCCCCCCCCCCCCCCCCCCCCCCCCCCCCCCCCCCCCCCCCCCCCCCCCCCCCCCCCCCCCCCCCCCCCCCCCCCCCCCCCCCCCCCCCCCCCCCCCCCCCCCCCCCCCCCCCCCCCCCCCCCCCCCCCCCCCCCCCCCCCCCCCCCCCCCCCCCCCCCCCCCCCCCCCCCCCCCCCCCCCCCCCCCCCCCCCCCCCCCCCCCCCCCCCCCCCCCCCCCCCCCCCCCCCCCCCCCCCCCCCCCCCCCCCCCCCCCCCCCCCCCCCCCCCCCCCCCCCCCCCCCCCCCCCCCCCCCCCCCCCCCCCCCCCCCCCCCCCCCCCCCCCCCCCCCCCCCCCCCCCCCCCCCCCCCCCCCCCCCCCCCCCCCCCCCCCCCCCCCCCCCCCCCCCCCCCCCCCCCCCCCCCCCCCCCCCCCCCCCCCCCCCCCCCCCCCCCCCCCCCCCCCCCCCCCCCCCCCCCCCCCAGGGCAAACCTTTGCCTTGCACATGGTCCACTTGAGCTAGATGATGACAATCTTGACTCCCTCAAGTTGGACCACCTTTCTTGATTGTGTTGACTCGATGAAGACTAGTTGATTGCTCCCCCATACTCCACTATGGGTGAGCCACTCTTCCGCCCCCCCCCCCCCCCCCCCCCCCCCCCCCCCCCCCCCCCCCCCCCCCCCCCCCCCCCCCCCCCCCCCCCCCCCCCCCAACCCCACAAAGAACTCTCACGAAGACCATGGGTTAGTACACAAAGCGTAATTGACAATTCTTACCATACCATGGGATCACTTGATCCCTCTCGGTACATCTTCTGCGCTTTGTGAGTTGATCAACTTGATTCACTCTTGACTTAGTCTTGATCAACCTTGAACCTTTCCAATTCTCTTCATTTGAATGATGTCTTGAAGGTAGACATGAATGATCACACAATCTTCTTCTTCAAGACATGCTTGCAATAAGCTCAACTCTCACATGACCAATCTTTGGATAATTCCTTGAATAACACCTTGGTCGACACAAACTCTCCTTGAAATCAACACATGCACTCCAAGAAAAGCCTATGGACAAAACCTTCAAATATAACTCAAGGAAACCATTAGTCCATAGAGATTTTCCCCCCCCCCCCCCCCCCCCCCCCCCCCCCCCCCCCCCCCCCCCCCCCCCCCCCCCCCCCCCCCCCCCCCCCCCCCCCCCCCCCCCCCCCCCCCCCCCCCCCCCCCCCCCCCCCCCCCCCCCCCCCCCCCCCCCCCCCCCCCCCCCCCCCCCCCCCCCCCCCCCCCCCCCCCCCCCCCCCCCCCCCCCCCCCCCCCCCCCCCCCCCCCCCCCCCCCCCCCCCCCCCCCCCCCCCCCCCCCCCCCCCCCCCCCCCCCCCCCCCCCCCCCCCCCCCCCCCCCCCCCCCCCCCCCCCCCCCCCCCCCCCCCCCCCCCCCCCCCCCCCCCCCCCCCCCCCCCCCCCCCCCCCCCCCCCCCCCCCCCCCCCCCCCCCCCCCCCCCCCCCCCCCCCCCCCCCCCCCCCCCCCCCCCCCCCCCCCCCCCCCCCCCCCCCCCCCCCCCCCCCCCCCCCCCCCCCCCCCCCCCCCCCCCCCCCCCCCCCCCCCCCCCCCCCCCCCCCCCCCCCCCCCCCCCCCCCCCCCCCCCCCCCCCCCCCCCCCCCCCCCCCCCCCCCCCCCCCCCCCCCCCCCCCCCCCCCCCCCCCCCCCCCCCCCCCCCCCCCCCCCCCCCCCCCCCCCCCCCCCCCCCCCCCCCCCCCCCCCCCCCCCCCCCCCCCCCCCCCCCCCCCCCCCCCCCCCCCCCCCCCGCGTCAAGAGGAATATCTCATACAACTCATGGAGGATGACATCAAGTGGTGATCGTCATCAAGATTACGGTGTGCAAGTTCAAGTGGAGCATCACGAAGAGATCATGCTTGAAGCTTGCCGTCCATTGTGGTGTTAATGGACTGGACTTGTGAAGATGTGCTGAAGAGTGACTCACCCATAGTGGAGTATGGGGGAGCAACCAATTAGTCTTCATCGAGCCAACGCAATCAAGAAAGGTGGTCCAACTTGAGAAAGTCAAGATCGTCATCATCTAGCACAAGTGGACCATGTGCAAGGCAAATATTTGCCCTTGATAGGTTTTCTATTTTGCTGGTCTCATGGTGGTAGTTGGGAGACCGGGTTATAGGATCGATTGCCGTACTATCAATGGGGGCTCTCAAGTGAGTAGCTTGATCGTATAGTTCGTAGAGAGCTCAAACCATTGCATCCTTGCATCATCTTTCTTAGTTTTTATTTGGTGTTTCTCTTTGTGAGTTTTAGAGCTTATGGTCATCTTCATGACAAGCTTGAGTTCATCGAAAACAGAGTTCCTATGCATCTTCTATGATGTTTTCGATGTTGGAGTTTTTGCTGGTTCTTCATTCATAGAGGTTTCACATCTCTATATCTTAGGCATACTGCCCCTGCCACTTCTTACTATAACCTCACTGCTGGATAGTATTTGTCGTCATCTATCCAACAAGCTTGAGTTTGCTCATTTCGGAGCTCTTTTGCAGAAATTATGGCAGTTCAGGCTTATCCTGCACAACCTCTTGGTCCATAAAACCAAGGTGTGTATGTGTAGGGGATATGCCCTAACGGCAATAATAAATGTTCTTATTTAACTCCATGTTCGTAATTATGTTTATATTCCGTGCTATAACAGCTATGGTTCTCGAGTCTACAATAACCACGAGGCTCGGAGGAAGACTCATATGCACGTGTGGAATAATAAACGGAAAAATGTATTCCTAGTCTGGCCTCTAAGACTAGCTCAAGTCTTGCATGATGGTTCTATTTTTCTGATCATGGGCATGACTATGCTGGTAACTTTTGAGGGCACAATGTTAGGAGAACACTTGTGTTAAATCAACCCGATTGATGTTATGCTATGAGAGATCTTCGTCACAAGTTTATGGTTAATAACATAGAGAAAGTTAATGTTTGCATAATTCCTTAGACCATGAGAGTATCGAGTTCCTTCGCACTTGCTTCATGAACTTTGGGTTTGTTAAACGTCATCCGTAAATGGGTGGCAACTACGGTGGCTTACGGGTTCATGGAAAAGTTTGACAAGTACCTTGATAGCTCAAGATTGGGATTTGCTTCTCCGACGATGGAGAGATATTCTTTGGGCCCTCTCGGTGTCACGATATCCATCATCGTCTGGCCAGACACAGCGTGACTTGATCACGGGGATGCCCCCCCCCCCCCCCCCCCCCCCCCCCCCCCCCCCCCCCCCCCCCCCCCCCCCCCCCCCCCCCCCCCCCCCCCCCCCCCCCCCCCCCCCCCCCCCCCCCCCCCCCCCCCCCCCCCCCCCCCCCCCCCCCCCCCCCCCCCCCCCCCCCCCCCCCCCCCCCCCCCCCCCCCCCCCCCCCCCCCCCCCCCCCCCCCCCCCCCCCCCCCCCCCCCCCCCCCCCCCCCCCCCCCCCCCCCCCCCCCCCCCCCCCCCCCCCCCCCCCCCCCCCCCCCCCCCCCCCCCCCCCCCCCCCCCCCCCCCCCCCCCCCCCCCCCCCCCCCCCCCCCCCCCCCCCCCCCCCCCCCCCCCCCCCCCCCCCCCCCCCCCCCCCCCCCCCCCCCCCCCCCCCCCCCCCCGTAAAACCGAAAAGTTGTTTCGGGATATACCATTAAGTCAAATTGGTTTCGGAACATGCCTGATAATTCTTGGAGGGTGCCAGAATTATTCTGGAAACTTCTGGGAATTTTTCGGGATAAAAACCGGAAATGTTCCGGAGCTGTCGGTACCGGTTTGGTTGCTTTTCGCAGATGAAATTCACTAATCTGAAATTGTTTCGGAACGAATCCAAAATCGTTTTAGTGGGTACTGGAATTATTCTAAGACCCACTGAAATATTTTCGGATTTAATGGACGCGAAAAATTGTCTTCATGAATAGTGGAAATGCATTCTTGTTTGCTTTGCGCAGATGAAAATCACTAAACCGAAATTGTTTTGGAATGCGTTGAAAATTATTTTAGTGGGTACTGGAAAGCCCACATAAATATTTTCAGTTCGAACGGACGCTGAAAAATTTCGTCATAAATAGTGAAAGTGCTTTTTTGCTTGGCTTCTTGGAGAAGCCACCTTGAGGGCCTTTTGGTATTATCCCCTTGGCTTCTTGGAGAAGCCACCCTTGGGCTTGGCCTATAAATAGGGGTGGAGGGGGCTGCCTAAAGACACTCTCTTTCTCACATAAAAATGCCATGCATGATCTGGCCTTCTCTCTCCCTCCCAGCGAAATAGTTTCATAGAGCCGAAAGGCTGTCTGGGTTCCGGCAGGAACTAGTTCTGGACGGCGAAGCCCTGCCGGTTAGATGACACCGTATGTGTGCAACTCTGTAGAGATATCGTAGTTTCGGTCTTAGTTCGAGAGTGCCTCCCGAAGGGCTGTCCGTGTGACCGTCCGAGTTCCAAAGGTCCTCCCGAAGGGTTGTCCGAGTGACCGTCCGAGTTTCGAAGGTCCTCCCGAAGGGCTGTCCGCGACACCGTCCGGGGGACTGTCCGACCACCTCCCGGAGGGCTGTCCGAGGGGCAGATGAGGGTATACATCCTCACGGTTGGGAGGTTGTAAATCCTAGCTGCGGGGATGTGCACCGCCGTTCGTCATCGACTCTACTTACGCCGCGCTACAAGTTGGTAACGAAAAATATCAAACCATGTATGCAGTCTCCATAGTGGTCCTGGGCTGGTGCGTAGGTCGGAAATTTTTTGTTTTCTACTGCGTTCCCCTACAGTGGCATCATGAGCCGTGCTATGCGTAGATGCAGGTTGCGATCTAGAATACATATAGATGTATGGGTGTTGCACAATATAATTAGGTAGTAGATGAGTTCTATTACTAAAATTTATTTGTGCGGGTAGCAGATGAAATCTGTTACCCGATGTTCTTGTTGCTTCCCTTCAATTTGCATAATCTTGATCTTGACGGCATGGTGGAATCTCACAAAGTTCTGGCAATCCGCGATCCTTTCATGCTGCTCCTGAGTATGCTGATTGACAGATCAACGAAGTGCTAACAGTTCTTTGGGTTCCACCATAGTTAAAGAAAGATCGATGTTTCGCAGACGAAAGGGCAATGCAGATATGATCTGCACGGGGGTCATGCGTATGACGAAGTTCAGTATGGGGCTCGAGATTTTATTATCTCGTGTTTCATACACCCCGCAAAGTTAATCTGTGACTTGAATTATCATACTTGATGATGGACGTTGGTAGCTTCGGTTTGTTTTGAAACCTTAGAAGCCACGAATAACAAGTTTTTGCATGAACCGATTAGAGGCGTCTAACTTGGTTTTGCAGGAGGGTTTGCATGTGCATGTGATGTGGTATAGCAGTGCTCATAATAATTTGATTATGTATGAGATGACTATATAATGTAATTAACATGACCTGTGTGTCATGATTCGGCATGATGGCTGGAGCCATATGATTGCACTTTAATGACCTACGTGTCAACCTTAAGTAATGCATTAATTTTATACGCTATGGAGACAGCAATATTATCTGGTGCATCGACAAGGTGGTGGCAATCTTCGCGAAGGTGAACACCGACGCGAATGCCGAAGGCGAAGAAATGAAAGACTTCTCCGTCAGAAGGGGCTATACCATATCATGCTATTATGAATCGCCTGAGATGTTTATCCCTCTTGATGCACCCTTCTTGATTGCGCGATAGTCGCTTTTTATTAGGGTGATCTCTCACTTCAAAATATCAAAGTAGTTAGTGTTCACCCTGTTGGGGAACGTAGCAGAAATTCAAAATTTTCTACGCAACACCAAGATCAACCCCCCCCCCCCCCCCCCCCCCCCCCCCCCCCCCCCCCCCCCCCCCCCCCCCCCCCCCCCCCCCCCCCCCCCCCCCCCCCCCCCCCCCCCCCCCCCTATGTGGGCTTAGAACATTTCCAGTACCCACTAAAATAATTTTCAACGCGTTCCGAAACAATTTCGGTTTAGTGATTTTCATCTGCGAAAAGTAAATAAGAATGTGTTTTCACTATTCATGAAGAGAATTTTTCACGTCCATTAAATCCGAAAATATTTCTGTGGGTCTTAGAATAATTCCAGTTCCCACTAAAATGATTTCGGATTCGTTCTGAAACAATTTCAGATTAGTGAACTTCATCTGCGGAAAACAACCAAAGCGGTACCGGCAGCTCCGAAACATTTCCGGTTTTTATCCCGAAAAATTCCCAGAAGTTTCCAGAATAATTTTGGCACCCTCCAAGAATTATCAGGCATGTCCCGAAACCAATTTGACTTAATGGTATATCCCGAAACAACTTTTCGGTTTTACAAAACTATTTTGCTATTATCTCTCCGGAACTCTTCCATTGTCTCCGAAACTTTTTCGGCAAATTTCTCTCAGACTCCCTATCTAGTATTCAGCAGATAGATGACCCTTAAGCGTGTGACCCTATAGGTTCGGTGAAGCATAGACATGACCGGAACACTTTCCGATCAATGATCAACATCGGAGCCGTGGACACCCATATTGACCCCTATACCCACACGAATGAATATTCGAGTGAACCTCCAGTTGCAGTGAGCTATTCCTGTTGCTTCGTGATATGTCACAAACACCCGAGGTGAGATTTATTGCATCCCCGTGGACGGACAATTTGTCCACCATGCAAGTTACCTCGTTACCGGTTTTGTTCTCTTTTCTCGTTTCCGTGTTCTGGCATCCCTGTGATCAAATCACACTGTGTCTGGCCAGACGATGATGGATACCGTAACACCGAGAGGGCCCGAGAATATAACTCCATCGTCGGAGGAGCAAATCCCAATCTTGATCTATCAAGTTACTTGAAACACTTTTCCATGAACCCGTAAGCCGCCGTAATAGCCACCCATTTACGGATGACGTTTAACAAACCCCAAAGTTCATGAAGCAAGTATGAAGAAACTCGATACTCTCATGGTCTAAGGAATTATGCAAACATTAACCATCTCTGTGTTATCAACCATAAACTTATGACGAATGAATCTCATAGCATAACATCAATCCGGGTTGATTCAATACAAATGTTATCTTAACATTGTGCCCTCAAGGTTGCTGGCATAGACATGCCCATGATCAGGAAAACATAACCATCATTCAACACTTGAGCCAGTCTTAGAGGCCAGACTAGGAATACATTTTATCGTTTATTATTCCACACGTGCATATGAGTCTTCTTCCGAGCCTCGTGTTATTGCAGACTCGAGAACCATAGCAGTTATAGCATGGAACATAAACTTAATTATGAACATGGAGATAAATAATAGCATTTATTATTGCCTCTAGGGCATATCTCCTACAGACTCCCACTTGCACTAGAGTCAATAATCTAGTTAATGCTAATGCACTTTACACCTATGGCATACCGGTGTAAAAAATGCTTCGCATGTGGTATAGCCTGATGTCCAACCTCTGCATATCCTCGCGTTTTCACGCTTTCACAAAATTCATATTTGTGCGGACTTGGCTTTGTATATATGTGAATCTGTGGTCGAAACCTGATTCCTCAGACTGAGTTATGGAGCAACTATCTGCAATAGTGTCCCATTGACCAAAGCCTTCTTGAAACCATACTAAGTTCATTAATGAACTATATGATCCAACATCTTGTTTGTCGCTTCGAAAGCGTCAACATACTTAGCCTCCCCCCCCCCCCCCCCCCCCCCCCCCCCCCCCCCCCCCCCCCCCCCCCCCCCCCCCCCCCCCCCCCCCCCCCCCCCCCCCCCCCCCCCCCCCCCCCCCCCCCCCCCCCCCCCCCCCCCCCCCCCCCCCCCCCCCCCCCCCCCCCCCCCCCCCCCCCCCCCCCCCCCCCCCCCCCCCCCCCCCCCCCCCCCCCCCCCCCCCCCCCCCCCCCCCCCCCCCCCCCCCCCCCCCCCCCCCCCCCCCCCCCCCCCCCCCCCCCCCCCCCCCCCCCCCCCCCCCCCCCCCCCCCCCCCCCCCCCCCCCCCCCCCCCCCCCCCCCCCCCCCCCCCCCCCCCCCCCCCCCCCCCCCCCCCCCCCCCCCCCCCCCCCCCCCCCCCCCCCCCCCCCCCCCCCCCCCCCCCCCCCCCCCCCCCCCCCCCCCCCCCCCCCCCCCCCCCCCCCCCCCCCCCCCCCCCCCCCCCCCCCCCCCCCCCCCCCCCCCCCCCCCCCCCCCCCCCCCCCCCCCCCCCCCCCCCCCCCCCCCCCCCCCCCCCCCCCCCCCCCCCCCCCCCCCCCCCCCCCCCCCCCCCCCCCCCCCCCCCCCCCCCCCCCCCCCCCCCCCCCCCCCCCCCCCCCCCCCCCCCCCCCCCCCCCCCCCCCCCCCCCCCCCCCCCCCCCCCCCCCCCCCCCCCCCCCCCCCCCCCCCCCCCCCCCCCCCCCCCCCCCCCCCCCCCCCCCCCCCCCCCCCCCCCCCCCCCCCCCCCCCCCCCCCCCCCCCCCCCCCCCCCCCCCCCCCCCCCCCCCCCCCCCCCCCCCCCCCCCCCCCCCCCCCCCCCCCCCCCCCCCCCCCCCCCCCCCCCCCCCCCCCCCCCCCCCCCCCCCCCCCCCCCCCCCCCCCCCCCCCCCCCCCCCCCCCCCCCCCCCCCCCCCCCCCCCCCCCCCCCCCCCCCCCCCCCCCCCCCCCCCCCCCCCCCCCCCCCCCCCCCCCCCCCCCCCCCCCCCCCCCCCCCCCCCCCCCCCCCCCCCCCCCCCCCCCCCCCCCCCCCCCCCCCCCCCCCCCCCCCCCCCCCCCCCCCCCCCCCCCCCCCCCCCCCCCCCCCCCCCCCCCCCCCCCCCCCCCCCCCCCCCCCCCCCCCCCCCCCCCCCCCCCCCCCCCCCCCCCCCCCCCCCCCCCCCCCCCCCCCCCCCCCCCCCCCCCCCCCCCCCCCCCCCCCCCCCCCCCCCCCCCCCCCCCCCCCCCCCCCCCCCCCCCCCCCCCCCCCCCCCCCCCCCCCCCCCCCCCCCCCCCCCCCCCCCCCCCCCCCCCCCCCCCCCCCCCCCCCCCCCCCCCCCCCCCCCCCCCCCCCCCCCCCCCCCCCCCCCCCCCCCCCCCCCCCCCCCCCCCCCCCCCCCCCCCCCCCCCCCCCCCCCCCCCCCCCCCCCCCCCCCCCCCCCCCCCCCCCCCCCCCCCCCCCCCCCCCCCCCCCCCCCCCCCCCCCCCCCCCCCCCCCCCCCCCCCCCCCCCCCCCCCCCCCCCCCCCCCCCCCCCCCCCCCCCCCCCCCCCCCCCCCCCCCCCCCCCCCCCCCCCCCCCCCCCCCCCCCCCCCCCCCCCCCCCCCCCCCCCCCCCCCCCCCCCCCCCCCGAAATATAAATAACAACTTTATTATTGCCTCTAGGGCATATTTCCTTCAAAAGGGAATGTCCAAAGGGTGTTAGTGAGACTTTCACCCCTAGGATGTCCAGGGCTAAACACCACTCTTAAAGTTGGGTGCTTCTTCTGTGAGTAGGAGAAGTACTGGAAGTTAAACTGTTAGAAGTGTAAAGGCAAATAGAAAGAATACTGGAATATCCAGCTCATGTATGAATGTCATACAAGTTTTTGATGTATAGAAGGCTGGTCAAAGATATAGTTCTTGAGAATTATGGTTAAACATGTTTATCACTAATTCTTGGGTATTGTGAGTTAATCACGAAAATACCCACTCGATTGCATTCTTTTGCGAATCGATGTAAGAACTACTATGACCTAAAAAGACTAGCCAGGAATGAGGTTTTAATATGTGTTGGGAACATAGTAAAAGTTACTATACCTTCCATCGGTGTATTACCTATGTATTTTCTTTCAAAATTCATTTTAGAGCTTTACACACTCTAGCCCTTTGCATAAGGTATCTTGCAAGAAGGTTGTTCATAAGAGACCCCCCCCCCCCCCCCCCCCCCCCCCCCCCCCCCCCCCCCCCCCCCCCCCCCCCCCCCCCCCCCCCCCCCCAATAATGATATTAATATATTACCTCTGTGTTTACTTTCATAATTCATTTTAGAGTTTCTTACACTCTAGCCCATTGCACAATGTTTATTGCAAAAAAAAGGTTGTTCATAAAAGAACAATTGTTGTTCAGTATTATGAATAACATGAAGGGCCATGCTTCCATCCAAAATGGGATGTATGTTATGAATATTGATGGTAAAATGATACATCCATAACACTGACGCTAAATGTCGCAAGACTATGAGAATACCACACATATGTGGCACTGCATTTGGTCACATTGGAGAAACTCGCATGGAAAAAATTCCATTATGATGGATTTTAAAGTCGTTTGATTTTGAATCATCTGATACTTTTAAATTTCTTCTGAAAATTGAAGTGACTGAAATACCGTTCACAGGCCATAAGGAACGAGCAACAAACTTATTGGTGATCATACATTTTGATGTGTGTAGTTCAATAAATGTTGTTGCAAGTAGTGGATTTATATATCTTCAGAAATGACTCAAGTAGATATATGGATATTTGCTTGATGAGACGTAGGTCTGGATCTTTTGAAATCATTCGAAAGGTTTTCAAAAATGAAGTAGAAGTTATTGTAAACAAGGAAATTATGTTTCTACAATTTGATTACAGAAAGGAATATCTGAGTTACAAGTTTAGCGAATGTCTGATGAGTTGTGAAAAGAGTTTCATAACTTACACCTCCCGGAACACCACTATGAGTGGAATGTCTGTGAAGATGTAATCAAACCATTTATGACATGGTAAGATCAAAGATGACATAAATAAATTTGCCATTATCACTTTTAAAGAGTAATGCTTTAGAGACTGCGGTTTTTACACTGAAAAGAGCTCCATCAGGTCTGTTGAAATGATGGCATGGTACGCCCAACCATGTTATATCCTTTCTTAATATTTGGAATATGGGGCTTGTGTAAAAGGTTACAAACCTATTCCAAATCAGACAAGTGCTACTTTGTAAGTTATCCCAAGTCATTGGGTATTCCCCCACCACTATACCGAGGCAAAGGATTTTTGCCACAAAATGGTATGCTTTTAAAAAGAATAGTTCTTGCAAAAGGGTAAGTGGGAGGACAGTGCAACTCGACGAGATAACAAGTATCTTCGTCATCAGGTCAAAGGAAAGGAACCTTGGAAGTGATTCCAGAGTTTCCTACTGCGACTGATACGGAAGCCTCTACATGAGATGTATGGACTTCAGTCGAACTTGTAGCTGAACAACGTAGGCAAAGCTCGTGCAAACCTCTCAGGTGCGCAAACGAGATATTGTTGTTAAACAACAGTATACCTATGATACACAAGGAAGCGTTGATGGGCCCTGACTCCGGAATTGGCTAAATGCCAATATAATCCGAGATAGTTTCCATAAATGATTCAAGATTTAAATCTTCATAAACCCTCCGAAAGACTTGGAGTCTAACGGATTGTAATGGGACTATAAACTGATATGGATAAAAATGTTTTATCCATTAAGCTCGACTTGTTGCAATAACAAGTTCAAGGAGTTGACTACAATGAGATTGTCTCACCGTAGCAATGCTTAAAGTCGGTTCGGGTTAAACTAGCAATTAATACATATTTCAAAACGTGAGATATGAAACATGGATGACAAAAGAATTTCCATGAAATGGAAATACAACCTAGGACTTGTATGAGATACAATCCAAAGTATTTTGTCGGTCCAGAAGATGCTAGTAAGTATGCAAACTTCAGAGGTCCTGCAATGGACAGAAGAGAGCAAAATGGAGTTGGAATCTTCGTTTTTGATGGAATGGTCAAAGGGGTTTGACTTCATCAATGGGTAACGAAGATGCTTGTGGTTTCAAGAAAGTAAGTGGGAGCATAATGATATTTCTGAAAACCTTGTGTGCTTGACACATTGTTAATTGGAAATAAATTTCTTGACACGAATTAGGACTTCATTTGAAAATAGTTTTCTGATGAAGTGCTTGGGATAAATAGCCTTGATATTAGGCATAATGATCTATGGAGATAGATTTACCTAATGGGGCTGAGCAAAAATACATATTGACAAGATGCTAAAACCGTTTAGCACTAAGAACGCCAAGGAGTGATTCTTGCCGAAGTCACATGGAAAGAGTTTTTGCAAGACTCGGTGTCCCAAAACACTGATGAACAAAATACATGATGGAGATTCCACACACTCCTGTGTTTGGATTAATCATGTATTCTATGGTATGTAAAACAACCAGATATGTCCAATACTCCCAAACTGTTGTGAGTATAGATACCAAAGTGATCAAAAGTACTGATCATGGGACAACAGTGAAAAAGGGTCATTGAGTGCTAGAGTAGCACTGATGACATGTTTTCTCGCAAGCGGAGATCATGAAGAGTTCGTTGTAAAATGTTACATTGATACAGTCTTCATCATTTCACCATGCGATTTTCGATTTAAATTGAGGTTTTTTGTGTAACACACAATATGGTGGCACGGTTAGTTGGAAATTGTTCCAAACAAGTTACTGTGGTGAATTCTATAACATAGGCAAAGTATATATGTTGCCGCTTTCGAAGCGACAAAGAAGATGTTTAATCATATAGTTCATTCATGAACTTAGTATGGTACCAAGATGGCTTTGGTCAATGGGACACTATTGCAGATAGTTGCTCCATAGCTCAGTCTGAGGAATCAAGGTTTGACCTGTGATTCACATATATACAAAGCCAAGTCCACACAAAATATGCATTTTGTGAAAGCGTGAAAATGCGAGGATATGCAAAGATACACATGGAGCTGAAGTCGTCAGATCCGTTGGACATCAGGCTATACCACATGCAAAGCATATTTTACACCAGTGTGCCATAGGTGTAAAGTGCATTAGCATTAACTAGATTATTGACTCTAGTGCAAGTGGGAGTCTGTAGGAGATATGCCCTAGAGGCAATAATAAATGTTATTATTTATCTCCAAGTTCATGATTATGTTTATGTTCCATGCTATAACTGCTGTGGTTCCCGAGCCCGTATATCCATAAAGGCTCTGGGGAAAACCCATGTGCACGTTCGGAATAATAAACGATAAAATGTATTCCTAGTCATGCCTCTAAGACTAGCTCAAGTATTGCATGATGATTATGTTTTCCCAATCATGGGCATGTCTATGCCAGCCCCCCCCCCCCCCCCCCCCCCCCCCCCCCCCCCCCCCCCCCCCCCCCCCCCCCCCCCCCCCCCCCCCCCCCCCCCCCCCCCCCCCCCCCCCCCCCCCCCCCCCCCCCCCCCCCCCCCCCCCCCCCCCCCCCCCCCCCCCCCCCCCCCCCCCCCCCCCCCCCCCCCCCCCCCCCCCCCCCCCCCCCCCCCCCCCCCCCCCCCCCCCCCCCCCCCCCCCCCCCCCCCCCCCCCCCCCCCCCCCCCCCCCCCCCCCCCCCCCCCCCCCCCCCCCCCCCCCCCCCCCCCCCCCCCCCCCCCCCCCCCCCCCCCCCCCCCCCCCCCCCCCCCCCCCCCCCCCCCCCCCCCCCCCCCCCCCCCCCCCCCCCCCCCCCCCCCCCCCCCCCCCCCCCCCCCCCCCCCCCCCCCCCCCCCCCCCCCCCCCCCCCCCCCCCCCCCCCCCCCCCCCCCCCCCCCCCCCCCCCCCCCCCCCCCCCCCCCCCCCCCCCCCCCCCCCCCCCCCCCCCCCCCCCCCCCCCCCCCCCCCCCCCCCCCCCCCCCCCCCCCCCCCCCCCCCCCCCCCCCCCCCCCCCCCCCCCCCCCCCCCCCCCCCCCCCCCCCCCCCCCCCCCCCCCCCCCCCCCCCCCCCCCCCCCCCCCCCCCCCCCCCCCCCCCCCCCCCCCCCCCCCCCCCCCCCCCCCCCCCCCCCCCCCCCCCCCCCCCCCCCCCCCCCCCCCCCCCCCCCCCCCCCCCCCCCCCCCCCCCCCCCCCCCCCCCCCCCCCCCCCCCCCCCCCCCCCCCCCCCCCCCCCCCCCCCCCCCCCCCCCCCCCCCCCCCCCCCCCCCCCCCCCCCCCCCCCCCCCCCCCCCCCCCCCCCCCCCCCCCCCCCCCCCCCCCCCCCCCCCCCCCCCCCCCCCCCCCCCCCCCCCCCCCCCCCCCCCCCCCCCCCCCCCCCCCCCCCCCCCCCCCCCCCCCCCCCCCCCCCCCCCCCCCCCCCCCCCCCCCCCCCCCCCCCCCCCCCCCCCCCCCCCCCCCCCCCCCCCCCCCCCCCCCCCCCCCCCCCCCCCCCCCCCCCCCCCCCCCCCCCCCCCCCCCCCCCCCCCCCCCCCCCCCCCCCCCCCCCCCCCCCCCCCCCCCCCCCCCCCCCCCCCCCCCCCCCCCCCCCCCCCCCCCCCCCCCCCCCCCCCCCCCCCCCCCCCCCCCCCCCCCCCCCCCCCCCCCCCCCCCCCCCCCCCCCCCCCCCCCCCCCCCCCCCCCCCCCCCCCCCCCCCCCCCCCCCCCCCCCCCCCCCCCCCCCCCCCCCCCCCCCCCCCCCCCCCCCCCCCCCCCCCCCCCCCCCCCCCCCCCCCCCCCCCCCCCCCCCCCCCCCCCCCCCCCCCCCCCCCCCCCCCCCCCCCCCCCCCCCCCCCCCCCCCCCCCCCCCCCCCCCCCCCCCCCCCCCCCCCCCCCCCCCCCCCCCCCCCCCCCCCCCCCCCCCCCCCCCCCCCCCCCCCCCCCCCCCCCCCCCCCCCCCCCCCCCCCCCCCCCCCCCCCCCCCCCCCCCCCCCCCCCCCCCCCCCCCCCCCCCCCCCCCCCCCCCCCCCCCCCCCCCCCCCCCCCCCCCCCCCCCCCCCCCCCCCCCCCCCCCCCCCCCCCCCCCCCCCCCCCCCCCCCCCCCCCCCCCCCCCCCCCCCCCCCCCCCCCCCCCCCCCCCCCCCCCCCCCCCCCCCCCCCCCCCCCCCCCCCCCCCCCCCCCCCCCCCCCCCCCCCCCCCCCCCCCCCCCCCCCCCCCCCCCCCCCCCCCCCCCCCCCCCCCCCCCCCCCCCCCCCCCCCCCCCCCCCCCCCCCCCCCCCCCCCCCCCCCCCCCCCCCCCCCCCCCCCCCCCCCCCCCCCCCCCCCCCCCCCCCCCCCCCCCCCCCCCCCCCCCCCCCCCCCCCCCCCCCCCCCCCCCCCCCCCCCCCCCCCCCCCCCCCCCCCCCCCCCCCCCCCCCCCCCCCCCCCCCCCCCCCCCCCCCCCCCCCCCCCCCCCCCCCCCCCCCCCCCCCCCCCCCCCCCCCCCCCCCCCCCCCCCCCCCCCCCCCCCCCCCCCCCCCCCCCCCCCCCCCCCCCCCCCCCCCCCCCCCCCCCCCCCCCCCCCCCCCCCCCCCCCCCCCCCCCCCCCCCCCCCCCCCCCCCCCCCCCCCCCCCCCCCCCCCCCCCCCCCCCCCCCCCCCCCCCCCCCCCCCCCCCCCCCCCCCCCCCCCCCCCCCCCCCCCCCCCCCCCCCCCCCCCCCCCCCCCCCCCCCCCCCCCCCCCCCCCCCCCCCCCCCCCCCCCCCCCCCCCCCCCCCCCCCCCCCCCCCCCCCCCCCCCCCCCCCCCCCCCCCCCCCCCCCCCCCCCCCCCCCCCCCCCCCCCCCCCCCCCCCCCCCCCCCCCCCCCCCCCCCCCCCCCCCCCCCCCCCCCCCCCCCTCATTCCTGGCTAGTCTTTCAGGCCATAGTAGTTCTTACATCGAGTTGCAACAAAATGCAATCGAGCGGGTATCTTTGTGATTTAACTCACAATACCCAAGAATCAGTGATTAACAATTTAATCATAATTCCCAAGGATTATATCTTTGACCAGCCTTCTATACATCAAAAACTTGTATGACATTCATACATGAGCTGGATATTCCAGTCTTCTTTCTTCCTGCCTTTATACTTCTAACAGTTTAACTTTCAGTATTTCTCCTACTCTTAGAAGAAGCACTCAACTTAAGAGTGGCATTAGCCCCGGACTTCCTAGGCGTGAAAGTCTTACTAACACCCTTCGGACACTTCCTTTCTCTTTAAGTTGTTGTTTTATTCACCTTTCATCATATGACAGGCGTTCTCCTGGATCCCTCTTTTATCAGTCTAATGCATAGTAAACTCTTTACTAATAGTTTGCAAACAAACATTGCTTTGGATATCTCATATATTTTAGCCTTTGTCTGTCTCTGAAAATGATTTTCAGATTCCATGAATATCACATAACTATCCAAACTTTCGAAGTTCGGGTCTCATGGAAGCAAACATATTGCACTTGATTGAAACGGAATTCCAGCTTTTGGATCGAAGGATGAGAGTCACATGATCCATAGCATAAGCGGGAGAATACCGAAAGCATGCAGTAGGACAAAGTCCTTCTCGGCACTCTTGAGGACAATCCTCACATTACGGTACCAACCGAAATGTTTTAACCAGATATTTAACAGCTATTCAAATTTAATAGGGAAGGTGGAAACGAAATACCTTGGACTGTATCACATACAAGTCCTAGGTTTCATTTCCATCAGATGGAAATCCTTTCGTCATCCATGTATCAATTGCTAGTTTAACCCGATCTGACTTTAAGCATCACTACGATGAAACAACATCATCGTAGTCAACTCCTTGAACTTGTTATTGCAACAAGTCGAGCTTTATGGATAAAACATTTTATCCACATCAGTTTATAGTTCCATAAAAGTTCGTTAGACTCTAAGTCTTCCGAAGGGGTCATCAAGATATGATCTTGAATCATTTATATGGAAACTATCTCGGATTATATTGGCATTTAGCCAATCCCGGAGTCAGGGCCCATCAACGCTTCCTTGTGTATCGTAGGTATACTGTTGTCTAACAACAATACCTCGTTTGCGCACCTGAGAGGTTTGCACGATCCTTGCCTACGTGGTTCAGCTGCAAGTTCGACCGAAGTCCATACATATTATTGTAGAGACTTCCGTATCAGTCGCAGTAGGAAAACCTGGAATTAATTCCAAGGTCTCTTTCCTTTGACTTGATGACGAAGATACTATTTATCTCGTCGAGTTGCATTATTCTCCCACTCACCTTTTAGAAAGAACCATTCTCTTTAAAAGCATACCGTTTTGTGGCAAAAACTTTTGCCTTGGTATAGTGGTGGGGGAATACCCAATTACTTGGGATAACCTACAAAGTAGCACTTGTCTGATTTGGAATAGGTTTGTAACCTTTTACACAAGCCCCATATTCCAAATGTTAAGAAAAGATACAACATGGTTGGGCGTACCATACCATGGCTTCATTTCAACAGACCTGATGAAGCTATTTTCAGTGTAAAAGCCGTAGTCTCTAAAGCATCACTCTTTAAAAGGGATAATGGCAAATTTATTTACGTCATCTTTGATCTTACCATGTCATGAATGGTTCGATTACATCTTCACGGACTTTCCACTCGCAGTGGTGTTCCGGGAAGCGCAAGTTATGAAACCCCTTTCACAACTCATCAGACATTCGCTAAACTTGTAACTCAAATATTCCTTTCTGCAATCGAATTGTAGAAACAAAATTTTCTTGTTACAATAACTTCTACTTCATATTTGAAAAACCTTTCGAATGATTTCAAAAGATCCAGACTTACGTCTCATCAAGTAAATGTCCATATATCTACTTGAGTCATTTCTGAAGATAGATAAATCCACTACTAACAACATTTATCGGACTACACACATCAAATGTATGATCACCAATAAGTTTGTTGCTCGTTCCTTATGGCATGTGAACGGTATTTCAGTCACTTTACTTTTCGGAGGAAATTTGCAAGTGTCAGATGATTCAAAATCAAACGACTTCAAAATCCATCATAATGGAATTTTCCTTGTGGGTTTCTCCAATGTGACCAAATGCAGTGCCACACATGTGTGGTATTCTTTTAGTCTTGCGACATTTAGCGTCAGTGTTATGTATGTATCATATTACCATCAATATTCATAACATACCTCCCATCGATGATGGAAGTATGGCCCTTATGTTATTCATAATTCTGAACAACAATTGTTCTTTTCTGAACAACCCTCTTGCATCAAACATTGCGCAATGGGCTAGAGTGTATGAAACTCTAAAATGAATTATGAAAATAAACCCAGCCCCCCCCCCCCCCCCCCCCCCCCCCCCCCCCCCCCCCCCCCCCCCCCCCCCCCCCCCCCCAATTTGTTCCAGCTGGCAGTGTCATCTTGACGGCTCTTCCAATGCCCCGGCGACTCCTACAAATAGCCTCCAGCGGGCGACCTCCACCGATCACACAACCTTACAACTCAGCTAAAATGGCGCCATCGTCTCTTATTACTCTGCTCGTCCTCGGTGTGGCCTTCGTCGCCCACGCCAGTGACCCGGACATCCTCACGGACTTCGTCGTGCCCCCGGGCACCAACGCTTCCGTGCTCGACGGCACCTTCTTCACCTACACCGGCCTCATCGCCGACAACTCCGCCAACCCGGCCAAGTTCACCGTGTCCAAGGCCACCGTGGCCGAGTTCCCGGCGCTGCTGGGCCAGTCCGTCTCCTACGCCGCCCTTGTCTTCGGCCCCGGCACCGTCAACCCGCCGCATGTCCACCCCAGGGCGTCGGAGCTGCTGTACGTGGTGCAGGGCCCGCTAATGGTGGGCCTTGTCGACGAGACCAAAAACGAGCTGTACGCGCAGACGCTGCAGACGGGCGACATGTTCGTGTTCCCCAAGGGCATGGTGGCCCCTCGCTCGTGCACCTCCCGCACCCCGGCCACCACCACTGCTTGGTCGACCCCCCCCCCCCCCCCCCCCCCCCCCCCCCCCCCCCCCCCCCCCCCCCCCCCCCCCCCCCCCCCCCCCCCCCCCCCCCCCCCCCCCCCCCCCCCCCCCCCCCCCCCCCCCCCCCCCCCCCCCCCCCCCCCCCCCCCCCCCCCCCCCCCCCCCCCCCCCCCCCCCCCCCCCCCCCCCCCCCCCCCCCCCCCCCCCCCCCCCCCCCCCCCCCCCCCCCCCCCCCCCCCCCCCCCCCCCCCCCCCCCCCCCCCCCCCCCCCCCCCCCCCCCCCCCCCCCCCCCCCCCCCCCCCCCCCCCCCCCCCCCCCCCCCCCCCCCCCCCCCCCCCCCCCCCCCCCCCCCCCCCCCCCCCCCCCCCCCCCCCCCCCCCCCCCCCCCCCCCCCCCCCCCCCCCCCCCCCCCCCCCCCCCCCCCCCCCCCCCCCCCCCCCCCCCCCCCCCCCCCCCCCCCCCCCCCCCCCCCCCCCCCCCCCCCCCCCCCCCCCCCCCCCCCCCCCCCCCCCCCCCCCCCCCCCCCCCCCCCCCCCCCCCCCCCCCCCCCCCCCCCCCCCCCCCCCCCCCCCCCCCCCCCCCCCCCCCCCCCCCCCCCCCCCCCCCCCCCCCCCCCCCCCCCCCCCCCCCCCCCCCCCCCCCCCCCCCCCCCCCCCCCCCCCCCCCCCCCCCCCCCCCCCCCCCCCCCCCCCCCCCCCCCCCCCCCCCCCCCCCCCCCCCCCCCCCCCCCCCCCCCCCCCCCCCCCCCCCCCCCCCCCCCCCCCCCCCCCCCCCCCCCCCCCCCCCCCCCCCCCCCCCCCCCCCCCCCCCCCCCCCCCCCCCCCCCCCCCCCCCCCCCCCCCCCCCCCCCCCCCCCCCCCCCCCCCCCCCCCCCCCCCCCCCCCCCCCCCCCCCCCCCCCCCCCCCCCCCCCCCCCCCCCCCCCCCCCCCCCCCCCCCCCCCCCCCCCCCCCCCCCCCCCCCCCCCCCCCCCCCCCCCCCCCCCCCCCCCCCCCCCCCCCCCCCCCCCCCCCCCCCCCCCCCCCCCCCCCCCCCCCCCCCCCCCCCCCCCCCCCCCCCCCCCCCCCCCCCCCCCCCCCCCCCCCCCCCCCCCCCCCCCCCCCCCCCCCCCCCCCCCCCCCCCCCCCCCCCCCCCCCCCCCCCCCCCCCCCCCCCCCCCCCCCCCCCCCCCCCCCCCCCCCCCCCCCCCCCCCCCCCCCCCCCCCCCCCCCCCCCCCCCCCCCCCCCCCCCCCCCCCCCCCCCCCCCCCCCCCCCCCCCCCCCCCCCCCCCCCCCCCCCCCCCCCCCCCCCCCCCCCCCCCCCCCCCCCCCCCCCCCCCCCCCCCCCCCCCCCCCCCCCCCCCCCCCCCCCCCCCCCCCCCCCCCCCCCCCCCCCCCCCCCCCCCCCCCCCCCCCCCCCCCCCCCCCCCCCCCCCCCCCCCCCCCCCCCCCCCCCCCCCCCCCCCCCCCCCCCCCCCCCCCCCCCCCCCCCCCCCCCCCCCCCCCCCCCCCCCCCCCCCCCCCCCCCCCCCCCCCCCCCCCCCCCCCCCCCCCCCCCCCCCCCCCCCCCCCCCCCCCCCCCCCCCCCCCCCCCCCCCCCCCCCCCCCCCCCCCCCCCCCCCCCCCCCCCCCCCCCCCCCCCCCCCCCCCCCCCCCCCCCCCCCCCCCCCCCCCCCCCCCCCCCCCCCCCCCCCCCCCCCCCCCCCCCCCCCCCCCCCCCCCCCCCCCCCCCCCCCCCCCCCCCCCCCCCCCCCCCCCCCCCCCCCCCCCCCCCCCCCCCCCCCCCCCCCCCCCCCCCCCCCCCCCCCCCCCCCCCCCCCCCCCCCCCCCCCCCCCCCCCCCCCCCCCCCCCCCCCCCCCCCCCCCCCCCCCCCCCCCCCCCCCCCCCCCCCCCCCCCCCCCCCCCCCCCCTGCTTACAGGAAAGAAATTGTTTTGGTAATTGAAGCATAACTCAGAAAAGCTCTCATGGATCCACTTATAGCAGTGAATGACCAGAGGAAGAAGAAAGACTGACCTGTGACATTTGTAGCCGATGCCACACGTGGTGCAGAGGCTTCGCAATGGCGCCGTACCAGACATCTACCTCGGGATGAAGCGACCAAGCTGGGCCGGCCGTTGCCGTGTCGGAACCCTGTTCAGGTTCAGTTCTATCATCCCCTGGTATAAGAATATAGATTTTCATTTCAGCCATAATAACAACTGTAGATTTTCATTTCAGCCATAATTAATAACGACTGCCAAATTGAAGTAGCAAACACAAATAGAATACTCGTCCTAAACTGAGAAGACGGGAGCACTATAGGTAACAGTAGTACTTACAATATAGCATCAAACACTACATTTGACCGATGTAAGCAAGTTTGTCCCCACATATGAAGCAAAGCAATTTCTTATAAACTTGTTATGCATAGAGAATTTTCAGCATTATAGTGATCATGTCAGAAGAAGAAGTAGAGAGTGAGCTGATACAAAATACACAAGGACAATAAACTCACGCTTATGTTAGGCGTTGTGCATTTTTGTAAGGGAGGAAACTTGATGCTTGGTCCCATCAACTCAAATCAGTCACCGAGAACCAATCGAGGCCATCGATTGGCACATCATTTGATTGCTAAACAATACCCAGTTTGACTGCTGGAGCAAAAAATGGAATGGTCAAAGTGATTGAGGACTACAAGATAGACAATTGAAGGACGCTGAATGTACAACAGCAAACTAGAAGAAACGCCTCTTTACATATAATATCTCCAAGCATAAAAGCTAGAAGCATGCATATTGTATTTTCTTTCCTACAGAGCAAATAAATCCATAGGAGGTGAATGAAACTAGCTAGCTCAGTTGATGAATTTGTTATACTGCTGAAACAAAATTAACAGGGCCTGGACCATCCATGTGTGTATCGATGCTATACGAATAACAGGGCCTGGACCATCCATGGACACAATCAGCAGAGAGAGAAGCACATATATAGGGATGGATAACAACATCAATTATTTTCCAATATTAGGCATTCAAGCAACACAATCCTCCTCTAAAGACAGCAACACACAATGTAACAACTATATATAAGGAGGCAAAAGTGTTCATACTGTATAGAGCGAGCCGAGCCATTTCAGCTGGACGACCAACTCCAGGTGGCCCTTGGGAGCCTCTAACAGACACAACTTCCAAGCTTTCTTTTTTCTAGATTTAGATATATATGCTCTCCCTCCTGTAATAGTATCCAAAGAAGCGAGTCAGGTTTCTAGTCTATAAACACAAGACAAGACGAAGACATGCCATAATTGCTTTGAGCAATGCCAAAGTACACACTTTTAGCACAAGCCACATTGGTAAGAAAGCATCAATTGAGGACCAAAGCAACAATAAGTGGATGATCAAGTAAACAGTGCAAGATCAAGTAGAAGTAAGGATCAGAGATCTTGATTAAGCCACTGTGCATCCATGCAAGAAAACAACTTATTTATATCATGGTCAAGACATACGGCCCCCCCCCCCCCCCCCCCCCCCCCCCCCCCCCCCCCCCCCCCCCCCCCCCCCCCCCCCCCCCCCCCCCCCCCCCCCCCCCCCCCCCCCCCCCCCCCCCCCCCCCCCCCCCCCCCCCCCCCCCCCCCCCCCCCCCCCCCCCCCCCCCCCCCCCCCCCCCCCCCCCCCCCCCCCCCCCCCCCCCCCCCCCCCCCCCCCCCCCCCCCCCCCCCCCCCCCCCCCCCCCCCCCCCCCCCCCCCCCCCCCCCCCCCCCCCCCCCCCCCCCCCCCCCCCCCCCCCCCCCCCCCCCCCCCCCCCCCCCCCCCCCCCCCCCCCCCCCCCCCCCCCCCCCCCCCCCCCCCCCCCCCCCCCCCCCCCCCCCCCCCCCCCCCCCCCCCCCCCCCCCCCCCCCCCCCCCCCCCCCCCCCCCCCCCCCCCCCCCCCCCCCCCCCCCCCCCCCCCCCCCCCCCCCCCCCCCCCCCCCCCCCCCCCCCCCCCCCCCCCCCCCCCCCCCCCCCCCCCCCCCCCCCCCCCCCCCCCCCCCCCCCCCCCCCCCCCCCCCCCCCCCCCCCCCCCCCCCCCCCCCCCCCCCCCCCCCCCCCCCCCCCCCCCCCCCCCCCCCCCCCCCCCCCCCCCCCCCCCCCCCCCCCCCCCCCCCCCCCCCCCCCCCCCCCCCCCCCCCCCCCCCCCCCCCCCCCCCCCCCCCCCCCCCCCCCCCCCCCCCCCCCCCCCCCCCCCCCCCCCCCCCCCCCCCCCCCCCCCCCCCCCCCCCCCCCCCCCCCCCCCCCCCCCCCCCCCCCCCCCCCCCCCCCCCCCCCCCCCCCCCCCCCCCCCCCCCCCCCCCCCCCCCCCCCCCCCCCCCCCCCCCCCCCCCCCCCCCCCCCCCCCCCCCCCCCCCCCCCCCCCCCCCCCCCCCCCCCCCCCCCCCCCCCCCCCCCCCCCCCCCCCCCCCCCCCCCCCCCCCCCCCCCCCCCCCCCCCCCCCCCCCCCCCCCCCCCCCCCCCCCCCCCCCCCCCCCCCCCCCCCCCCCCCCCCCCCCCCCCCCCCCCCCCCCCCCCCCCCCCCCCCCCCCCCCCCCCCCCCCCCCCCCCCCCCCCCCCCCCCCCCCCCCCCCCCCCCCCCCCCCCCCCCCCCCCCCCCCCCCCCCCCCCCCCCCCCCCCCCCCCCCCCCCCCCCCCCCCCCCCCCCCCCCCCCCCCCCCCCCCCCCCCCCCCCCCCCCCCCCCCCCCCCCCCCCCCCCCCCCCCCCCCCCCCCCCCCCCCCCCCCCCCCCCCCCCCCCCCCCCCCCCCCCCCCCCCCCCCCCCCCCCCCCCCCCCCCCCCCCCCCCCCCCCCCCCCCCCCCCCCCCCCCCCCCCCCCCCCCCCCCCCCCCCCCCCCCCCCCCCCCCCCCCCCCCCCCCCCCCCCCCCCCCCCCCCCCCCCCCCCCCCCCCCCCCCCCCCCCCCCCCCCCCCCCCCCCCCCCCCCCCCCCCCCCCCCCCCCCCCCCCCCCCCCCCCCCCCCCCCCCCCCCCCCCCCCCCCCCCCCCCCCCCCCCCCCCCCCCCCCCCCCCCCCCCCCCCCCCCCCCCCCCCCCCCCCCCCCCCCCCCCCCCCCCCCCCCCCCCCCCCCCCCCCCCCCCCCCCCCCCCCCCCCCCCCCCCCCCCCCCCCCCCCCCCCCCCCCCCCCCCCCCCCCCCCCCCCCCCCCCCCCCCCCCCCCCCCCCCCCCCCCCCCCCCCCCCCCCCCCCCCCCCCCCCCCCCCCCCCCCCCCCCCCCCCCCCCCCCCCCCCCCCCCCCCCCCCCCCCCCCCCCCCCCCCCCCCCCCCCCCCCCCCCCCCCCCCCCCCCCCCCCCCCCCCCCCCCCCCCCCCCCCCCCCCCCCCCCCCCCCCCCCCCCCCCCCCCCCCCCCCCCCCCCCCCCCCCCCCCCCCCCCCCCCCCCCCCCCCCCCCCCCCCCCCCCCCCCCCCCCCCCCCCCCCCCCCCCCCCCCCCCCCCCCCCCCCCCCCCCCCCCCCCCCCCCCCCCCCCCCCCCCCCCCCCCCCCCCCCCCCCCCCCCCCCCCCCCCCCCCCCCCCCCCCCCCCCCCCCCCCCCCCCCCCCCCCCCCCCCCCCCCCCCCCCCCCCCCCCCCCCCCCCCCCCCCCCCCCCCCCCCCCCCCCCCCCCCCCCCCCCCCCCCCCCCCCCCCCCCCCCCCCCCCCCCCCCCCCCCCCCCCCCCCCCCCCCCCCCCCCCCCCCCCCCCCCCCCCCCCCCCCCCCCCCCCCCCCCCCCCCCCCCCCCCCCCCCCCCCCCCCCCCCCCCCCCCCCCCCCCCCCCCCCCCCCCCCCCCCCCCCCCCCCCCCCCCCCCCCCCCCCCCCCCCCCCCCCCCCCCCCCCCCCCCCCCCCCCCCCCCCCCCCCCCCCCCCCCCCCCCCCCCCCCCCCCCCCCCCCCCCCCCCCCCCCCCCCCCCCCCCCCCCCCCCCCCCCCCCCCCCCCCCCCCCCCCCCCCCCCCCCCCCCCCCCCCCCCCCCCCCCCCCCCCCCCCCCCCCCCCCCCCCCCCCCCCCCCCCCCCCCCCCCCCCCCCCCCCCCCCCCCCCCCCCCCCCCCCCCCCCCCCCCCCCCCCCCCCCCCCCCCCCCCCCCCCCCCCCCCCCCCCCCCCCCCCCCCCCCCCCCCCCCCCCCCCCCCCCCCCCCCCCCCCCCCCCCCCCCCCCCCCCCCCCCCCCCCCCCCCCCCCCCCCCCCCCCCCCCCCCCCCCCCCCCCCCCCCCCCCCCCCCCCCCCCCCCCCCCCCCCCCCCCCCCCCCCCCCCCCCCCCCCCCCCCCCCCCCCCCCCCCCCCCCCCCCCCCCCCCCCCCCCCCCCCCCCCCCCCCCCCCCCCCCCCCCCCCCCCCCCCCCCCCCCCCCCCCCCCCCCCCCCCCCCCCCCCCCCCCCCCCCCCCCCCCCCCCCCCCCCCCCCCCCCCCCCCCCCCCCCCCCCCCCCCCCCCCCCCCCCCCCCCCCCCCCCCCCCCCCCCCCCCCCCCCCCCCCCCCCCCCCCCCCCCCCCCCCCCCCCCCCCCCCCCCCCCCCCCCCCCCCCCCCCCCCCCCCCCCCCCCCCCCCCCCCCCCCCCCCCCCCCCCCCCCCCCCCCCCCCCCCCCCCCCCCCCCCCCCCCCCCCCCCCCCCCCCCCCCCCCCCCCCCCCCCCCCCCCCCCCCCCCCCCCCCCCCCCCCCCCCCCCCCCCCCCCCCCCCCCCCCCCCCCCCCCCCCCCCCCCCCCCCCCCCCCCCCCCCCCCCCCCATACGGCCTTGGAACAGGTCGAACGCCCAAGGAATCCCAACCCTATGGTGTTGCAGCTCAGATGCTCTTCGGCGGGGGAAAGAGGTGGATGCCGGCGGTTGGAGTGCCCACCAGTGGCAGCGGCAACGCAGAAAGGTGTCCTGAGTCGCCTCGAAGTCGCTAGAAGGGCATGGTCGGTTTGCTGGTTATATTCTCTGGTTGGATCGTTAGTTGGTTAGGAGGGTGGTTGTACCCCCAGCCCACATGTGTGTCTCACACGGGTGGAATATTCTTTCAGTGTGAGGCAACGTTCTCAACAATAGTGAGGCGTCTGTGGTGACTTCGTCAATCTGAAGACAAACTTTATATATTGCTCTGATCATTGTTCTATACAACACAACACCGAGGGAATATATCTGTATTGTTGGAGTTTGGGCGTGAATATGTTAGAAATTTTATTGCTCAAATTGTATGTATAAAAGGTAATCTCACCACGCTTCAAGGAAAGGGGTTATCAGAACAACCTATCCTCCCCTCACCCCTTTAACCAAACACATAAATGGCTCTCTTCAACCACTAGCCATCCCATCTAAACAAACAGAACAATGGCTATCCCTGACCAGGTGGTTGGGGACACCCATAACCACTCTAGCCTATCCTCTGAACCAAACACACCCTAAGATACTGTGGGCTTTTCAATCTACTGTACAGACTCATATGTCCCTTTTTTCTCCTTTTTGTGTTATGCTTATGTGAGTGGGCTTTTCTCTGATGACACATTTCCTCATTATTTCTCAATTGTCCGACGAGCAACAAAACATTGTTTTGTGTCAAACAAGTCACAACAAGCATTATTATAACATTCACAAGTCACAACAACATAACTCAAAAAAGTAACAACAACACGGGCCGGCTTATTCTGTCATTATGTGATCAAGTATAAATGTCAACCATCCATTAGTGAGGTTAGAGGTGTGATTTTATACCGTGACCTAGCAACCAAAATTACGTGGATCTAAATTGAGGAGTATTATTATGCATGCTTTCATAATACAATTTAATATGGTGGTGTCATACCCAATTTTTTTTCTAGTCCTGCGAACAACAAAGTTACCAGAACTTTCAAGGATGCAAGGAATTCTCCCAAACTAAATTTAACATTCTGTACATGCGGCGTGATAGATAAATGAACTCACCCAAACTCTATGTAGTGTTGTTTTCCTGCAAATATTTCATACTCTAAAACACGAATTTGACCATTCCAATGAATCAGGACCATCAATTTTCTTTATTTATTTATTTCGGACACGACTCAAT